>CATKHJ010456337.1:0-17702 GCA_949750685.1 Vernicia montana
TTCAAAATGTATAAAGCGCGGATGAAGCTTGAATCTGGGAAGAAGATCAAGTGTCTGAGGTCAGATAATGGAGGAGAATATACCAGCAAAGAGTTTGCTGAGTTTTGTGATCATGAAGGCATTAAAAGGCAGTTCACTACAACATACACTCCTCAGCAGAATGGAGTGGCAGAGCGGATGAATAGAACCTTGTTAAAAAGAACAAGAGCAATGTTGGGAGTTGCAGGCTTGAAAAATTAATTTTGGGCAGACGCAATCAATATCACCTATTATGTGATAAATTGGGCCCCATCAACTGCAATTAAGTTGAAGACACCGATGGAGATGTGGACTGGGAAGCCAGTGGATTACTCAAACCTCCATATATTTGGAAGTCCAGTGTATATGATGTATAATGCCCAAGAAACCACAAAGCTGGATCCAAAATCCAGGAAATGCTTGTTCTTAGGGTATGCTGATGGAGTAAATGGGTATTGCCTGTGGGATCCCATTGCCCGTAAGGTTATTGTCAGTAGGGATGTTATCTTCATAGAAGATAAACTACATAAAGAAGAAGGTGATGATAGCACTGTGAAAGTAAAGTCAGAGACTACAGTGGTACAGGTGGAAAAAGAGTCTGAACAAATGGATTCTTCTGAAGCAACACCGGAACATGAAGAACAAGAACCAGTTATACCCGAAGAACCAGAAATTCGACGGTCAGATCATTTGAGAAAATGACCAGATTCGCACTCGAAGTATGTAATGGAGAGCAATGTTGCATACTGTCTTCTAACGAAGGAAGGAGAGCCATCAACTCTCCTAGAAGCAATGAACAGTTCAGATGCATCTTAGTGGATGGCAGTAATGCAAGATAAAATGGAAGCTCTTTATAAAAACAAAACTTGGGAACTTGTGCCGTTACCACAGGAAAGAAAGCCTATTAGAAATAAATGGGTGTATATGATCAAACGTAACAGCGATGATTAAGTGGAACGGTATCGTGCTAGACTGGTGGTAAAAGGATATGCTCAGAAAGAAGGCATTGACTTCAATGAGATATTTCCCCCGGTGCGACTTACAATAGTCAGAGTAGTCATGTCAATGTGTGCTACATTTGACCTACATCTTGAGCAGTTAGATGTTAAAACTGCTTTTCTTCATGGAGATCTTGAAGAAGAAATATATATGCTCCAACCATAAGGATTTGAAGAACATGGAAAGGAGAACTTAGTTTGCAGGTTGAACAAATCTCTATACGGTCTTAAATAGACGCCGATGTGTTAGTATAAGAGATTTGATTCCTTCATCATGAGCCTTGGATACAACAGATTAAATGCAGACCCTTGTGCCTATTTCAAGAGGTTTGGTGATAATGATTTTATCATTTTGCTGTTGTATATTGATGACATATTGGTAACAGGTCCCAACAATGATCATATTAAAGATTTGAAGGCTTAGTTGGCTAGGGAATTTGAAATGAAGGACTTGGGACCAGCAAACAAGATTCTAGGGATGCAAATTCACCGAGATAGAAATAATACGAAGATTTGGCTTTGTCAAAAGAATTATTTGAGGAAGATCTTGCAACGCTTCAATATGCAAGATTGTAAGCCAATTTCAACCCCACTTCTTGTTAATTTCAAGTTATCCTCAAGTATGAGTCTTAACAGTGAAGCAGAGAGGATGAAGATGTCTCGAGTACCGTATGCATCAGCAGTGGAAAGTCTTATGTTCGCTATGATTTGTACAATACCAGACATTGCACATGCAGTAAGAGTGGTTAGTCAGTACATGGCGAATTCTGGTAGAGAGCATTGGAATGCTGTAAAAAGGATCCTGAGATATATTAAGGGGAACACAGATGTTGCATTATGTTATGGAGGATTAGACTTTATTGTCAGAGGATATGTTGACTCAGATTATGCGGTGATCTTGACAAAAACAAATCCACCACTGGATATGTGTTTGTTCTTGCTAGCGGAGTTGTAAGTTGGGTTTTGAAACTGCAGTCAGTTGTGGCTACGTCAACAATAGAAGCAGAATATGTAGCAGCTACACAAGCTAGTAAAGAAGCGGTATGGTTGAAAATGATAATGGAAGAACTTGGGCACAAACAGGAAAAGATTTCTTTGCTTTGTGACAGTCAGAGTGCCTTGCATCTGGCAAGAAATTTAACTTTTCATTCAAAGACGAAGCACATTCGAGTTCAGTACTACTTCGTTCATGAGAAAGTGGAAGAAGGAACCGTGGATATGCAGAAAGTTCATACCAAAGACAACCTAGCAGATTTTATGACAAAAGCAGTCAATACTGACAAATTTATTTGGTGTCGATCCTCTAGTAGTTTGATGGAGACATAAACAACAAGGATGACAAGGTAGAAAGAATCGTGTGAAGATTGATTGATCCTCAATCAAATCTTCAAGTGAAAATTGTTGTATTGTCAAAATAGTGGGCACCGTTCGGTGCCTACTTTGTTGAAGTTTTGCAAAGATTAGTTAGCACAACGGTGCCCATTTTGTTGAAGATTTACAAGATTAGTTGGCACAGCTTGCAATGCAAGCTGTGACCAATCAATTTGGGAGCCTATATATAGGCTCCCCTCCTCCTTCATTTCCCATCCCAATTAGAGAGAAAATAGAGAGTTTAAGAGATAAAAATATTTTAGTGTATTTCTCCTATTTTAAAAGAGAGAAATTAATTTGTTTTCTCCTTATAAAATAAAGAAGGTTGTGTTGTTGTAACTCCTATTATTTTCTCATAGTGAAATTCTTCTATCTTTACCTGTGGTTTTTACCCTAATTTGTTTGGGGGTTTTCTAAGTAAAATCTGTGTATCCAAATCATCTTTATTATTTTCTCAAATAATTAGCTGTAGTTTTATTCTAATCCGGTGTTAATTTCCGCAACAAAAAGAAAAATATGTTGCCTAAGGGATGGAAATCCTGAACCCAAGATGCCCATTGCTCCAAGCTACTCTGCAGTGATGATGCCCAGGGTTAAGTTCAATGTGGGAAATTCAAATTCCAGTTTCTTCTTTCTTTTGTTCAATTTATTGCAATTACATTAGTATTATCACATTATTTTGTTGTTACAATTAATCCCTTTCTATATGATTTAGGATATCTTTGTTTTAACGCCAATATGTTTAAAGATGACTAATTAGTAGCTAATGTAAATAAGGAAGTTAATTTAAGCCTAAATACCTATTTTTTGTCATATCTCTTATAACAATAAGCCTTGCTTCTGTTTCTCTTGCTTTCAGTGTTGGTTGCATCGATTGATGCTATTCCAGTCAATTAAATGCATCTTAATGGGTAAATTTCTTGAATTGAAGCATAATTGACTCTTAATTTGGCTTTTGATTTCATTTCTAATTTGCTGGCCTTACCTCATCATCGTTTTGAAAAGACCTTGTGAGTTTTAGATGAACCATAACCTGTTGATGAGGTTTGGAGAACAAATAGTAGCAAAGGAAGGACATAAATTGATTTGAGACAAAGAATAGACAGGCAGAGGTGCATGGGGGTGCCTGTGCCCCTTCCCACATGTGCAGCACTGCCCATGCGCCCCTTCTACCTCAGCTGGCCAATTTGAAGGATAACAGACGCAATCCTTGGCATGTGCCCCTCCCTTGGGGTGCATACTCCTCCATGCGCCCCTTGAGGCATTCCATGACTTTTTTTTTTTTTTTTTTACTTTACTGTATTGATTATTAAATCTTGCACCTTGTAATATGTACTGGATCAGCTATAGTGGAATATTTTTTAATTATTTGCCTAGTAATTTAGGAGTAGAATTAGGTTTTAACTAATCAATTTAGGCAAGAAGGTAAATTTAAATTATTTTAATTGGCATGAAATTGGTAGGTTAATGAATTGATGAATTGTTTTATAATTGAACAATGGGGCATCTAAAAATTCCTTTTCTTAATTAGCCTATTTTGCGTTAAAATTGGACCTTTGAAATTATTAAATATGACATTTTCTTCAAGTAATTTTTTTTAAAGAACCTTTCTTTTCTTTTGGTAAAGTGACAAAATCTTTTTTTCTAGTAAATATGGTAAATCAAAACATCCTCCTTTTGTCAATGGATCACTTCATTGATGGGCATCTTTCCTTATAACTTGAGAACTTTAAAGTGAAGGATGAGCCTTACAAAATAGAACTTAAGAAATAATCTTAAATTTTAGTTTATTAGATTCTATTATAAACTAATTTTCCTCACTTTTATTTTATTTGATGTTTTCACACTTCTTAAGTCAATTTTAAAGTTTTTCCTTTCAATTTCCAATCTCTCCTCGTCTTAAAATGACCTTTCTATTTATAGAGAAACCTTCAGTTAGTTATTTAGGAAATTTCAACAAATTGCCTAAAAAGAAGAAAAGGTTCTAAAATAAATGAAAACTATAAAAATAGGAAAAATTGTATGCAGACCACGTTGAATAAGCGGTACCACTCCACAAACTAGTAGTGCTACCATGAGTCGAATGGTTCCGCTAGGAGCCTGAGCTAAAGGAAAACACCTACAAGCCTATTTTGGATCCGAATCATTTTTTTTTTTTTAGCCTAACCCTTTGTTTGGAAAAAAACAAATGGGATGGGGAAAGAAAAGGAAGGGAATGAATATTGAGAGAAAGAAAGCAAGGGAAAAAGAAAATTTGTTTCCCTCTTTTTGCTTGGGAAGGAGTGAAATGTAATAGAAAGGAAAAATGTTGGAAATAAATTTTTTAGCTCAAGATTAAATTGTAAAAAATATATTAAAAAGGATAATTACATTTTATATCCTTGTAATGAAACTTAAAAATGTAATTTGAAGTTTAAATTGCACTGGAACATGTGCTATCCTAGTATTTCTCTCTAAATATTAGGGATGACAATGTGACAGGAAATCTCCGTTTTTAACGAAGATTTGCCTCGAACGAAATAAAGATTTCTCGATTTCTCTCATATGGAGGCGAGAATGAGGAATATTTCTTCTCGTTAGCGGGGACAAGACGAGGATAGGGAGTGTATTTCCTACCCCATAGGGATTCCCATCCCGTTTCCATAGAGACTCGATACTATAATTACTTAATTATCCTTAATATAAAAAATATATTACTTAATTATCCTTATATATATATAAACTCATATATATTAGGGTTTCTAATTTTCATCATTCAAAAAACTCTGCAATTCTATTATCATAACACCTCTAAGGATTTTTTTTTATTGGATTGACTCATCTCTTCTCCTCTAACCATTGATTTCATTATTTATTTTGATGGAGTTGCTTGTACTTAATTTTTTTTTTTAGATTATGCTCATTCTGGATATTGTACATTTTATGAAGATATATATTTTTAGATTCTTATTCTACTGCTCATTCTGAATGTTGTACCTTTTTCTAAAAATATTGATGTTGATGATGATGAAGAGGTAAAATCTATTTGTTATATTATTTGTTTTATTATGTTAAAGAATAATAATTGTTCTTTTAACATATGCAAATTGTTTATTTAAAATAATATTTGATTCATGTATTAAAATTTTGAATGCAGAGATGTTTATAATTTTATTGGAGTTTCTTGAAAGTATTTACACTAATTGGATTAAATTTATTTAAGTATTCTCATACTTTTATATATGTTGAATTTTTAATGTTTTATTAAATAATATTGCAAAATATTTTTAATGTATTAGGCATATTTATATTTTAATTCTATTTGATTAATGCTCTGTGTGTATGAATTTATTAATATTTTTTAAATAAATTTACTCTTATTTTCAGCTATTATTTATGAATTTTATAAATATAGATAAATTTAGCAATATAAAATTCAAGTGAACAATGAGAATACCCGCAGAGAAGGAGATCTCTATGGAGATGAGAATAGAGACTAAATTATACTCGTATATGAGACGAAGACGAAGACGAAGATTCCTTGCTAAGACTGGGATGGAGATAGGGTATGGTTCCCTCGCCCCGTTGCCATCCTTACCAAATATGGACCTTACACTGTATTTGGATAAATTTTGAGGAAGGAAAGAAAATAAGGAGATAAAATAAATTTTATTTTCCTTTTAGTATTTTCCTTCCTCATATTTGGATAAGAGGAAAATAAGGAAGAAAAGGAAAGAAAATAACTTTATTTTCCCTTGTTTGGAAAACAAAATATGGAAGGAAAGAAAATTATAATATTGTACAATTACTATTTTACCCTTAATGTAGTAATATAAATAATGCTTATTATATTGAATAAATTGAAATAATACTCTTATTTAAAATTAAATGGGAATATAATAGAAATAAAATCTTTCATATAAATAGAAACAATCAATTTTATATGATACATAAATTGTTTTAAACACTTTTTTTTAATATATTAATTACTGAACTACAATGATTGAACTAATATATGTCTGAACTACTATATAAAAGTGAACTACTATTATTGAAATAAAGATAATAATTTATTCGATTATACGTTAAGTTCATTCATTGCAGAAAAATTATAGATTAAAACTTTCAGTTTATGTCAAACCCAATAATGATATTTAACTTATAATAATATTAATTCTTCAATAACCCAAGTAATCTAGTCTCTTGGTCATCAAGTTAGTTTTTATTAGCCTTTTAAACAAATAAACAAAGAAAAATTATAAATACATTTAAGCTGAGTTTGGATGCTTGAATTTAGATTTGAAAATTATAAAATTATAGATATTTGTTTGGAGAGTGTAAAAAATTTAAAATTTTAGCTCTTAAATTTATTGTTTGGACAGCCATATAAATTTAAATTTAAATTTGAAAAAAATGTAATAAGTCAAAACTATATAACAATATAATTATTATATACATAAATTTATTTTTTTATATTTTGAGCTTAATATTACACATAATTTTGGTTAATTATTTTTTTTGAACTTGATATTACACACAATCTTTTATTAATTATATTCTACCAAATAAAGCACTATAAATACATCCCAAGTCTAAGAATTACAACAAATGGAACCGATGTGCCGATAACCTATTATTTGTGCATTGTCATAATCAATTTTCTTTCAAACTCTGGATACAGAAGAATATTTTACAATGATATCGAAAGTCTAAACTGGACTCCACAAGATTTCACTATAGATCCATAAAAATATAGAGAGACTTTATATGAAATTGACCATAAACTATCCACTCTTGCAACCTAAGAGGTAAGAACGAGCCAATGAACAACTCTTTTCCTTCTGCTTTTTGTATTCATTGCATCGCAGGCAGGAATAGCCAAGATAATCAAAATCAATTGGAGACATCTTTGCTTGTGAAAATAAATTAAATAAATAAATTGATGATCAAATTGTAGGGTTTAGTGGACTTGACTTGTAGTTGTAGAGAAGAAGAGTGTCACTTGGATTAGTGCCCACAAGGCCCAAAAAATAAGTGTGAAGCTAACATGAAAGTATTTGTCTCTATGTATAGAGCTTCAAGGTCCTTTTCAGATACCAGTTATTGGTAGAGAAAAAACACACAACTTTAGAGATTTATTTTCCATCCAAATCCATAAAAATCAAAGCAAGAGTTTTGACAAAACCTTAGCAACAAAACTCCTCCATCCTGATACCTGCCAATGAAATCTCCAAGTGAAAAAACCCAAAAAGAAAAAGTTCTTAAAGAGTAGAAATTAACAGTTTCTAAGAGAATTTGAGCTCATTTCACCAAATTTGCGTCTGTAACAGATATATAATTAAACAGTAATGATCCAATCTCATTCTAATCTAGCATCTCGATTGCCAAATTCAAAATAGAAAATCAGATCTATAAAAAGAAAACTAGAGCTGCTAGTGAGCTATTCAAGCATCCAATTCATGAAAATTGAAAAAAAAAAATTTCATCTTAAAAAAACAAAATTTGAAGCTTAAAAAACAAACCTGAAACAGAGTTCAAGCAGAACAATACAAAAAACACCAAACAGACTGCAAATATACAAATTTTGTTTCTGGGTTTTGATTAAATGGAGGATCTAAATCCAATATATGCATAGGACAGTAATTTTAAATACTTTCTCAAAAACTGCACAACTCTACTTTTTATTATCCAAAGAATTTGATCAGTTGATTATTCAAAATAAATTGGTATAATACTGATCCTCCTGATTGATGAAGTCATATTGCTAAGTCTAAATTTTAGATATTTTAACTTCAATCATACACTTTTAGACAAATAAAAATGTCTCATATAGTCAGTATATTGCAGCAAATCAAGCATGAAAATAATGTAATTTAGCTTTAAAAATATCCAAGTGCCATGATAGTGATAATATCATAAAATTTGTAACAAGAATACAGGGTAAAACGCATAAAGGATAAAGAATTTAATATGATGGCATCACAAAAATATCCCATTGAGATCATTTACAGTTATCACTGTTTAATTATGATGCAAGAGAAGCAACTTATAAACTAGTGTCATGCACCCCTTTGAAATTGTAGGTACGTTCCCATGCCTAACTGCAAAAACAAAAGCAGAAGGCAAATAATAGAACCTTATCTAACCATGACCCAAATAGCAATCCCCACCAACCCCCCACCCAAAAAGCAAAAAAAAAAAAAAAAAAAAAAATCCCAATATAGCCAAAGGTCATTTGCAGCAATTAATCATACTTCAAACATCCTATCATCGCATAATTTACATTTCTAAATTTAACAATACCTATCAACTTCAACACAAAGAACATTAACCATACTATTACCAGAACAAGTAGTTAAATTCATGAAAATAAATTACTAGAAACGCTTACCTGGTGAATGACGAGAACAAAATCGTCGAGCCCACCAATCAGCTACCGAACGGCACCCACCAATTGAGAGGATGGAATCAGAAGGAAGAGAGAGGCCAGATTGAAAGGGGAGATCAGATTGGGAATATATTTCCCTGAATTTGAAATAAATACTTAATAATAGGTATTTCAAATATTCAGATTTTAGGGAAGTAAATTGATGGTTAGAGAAAAAAAATTGTGGATGGAGAATGGAAGTGTAGTGGTGGTGACAGGGTCAGTGAGGGTGAGTGATGGAGTCAGTGAATTGGGTTGAAAGGGAGAGATAGTGAGTGTTGATTATGAGTGAGATAGCTAGGGATTACTTGATTTGTTTCAATGGGAATTGGGGATATGAGAGTTAACGAGAGAGAGAGAGCATAGCAGATGATAAAAGGACAATAAAGTAATTGTGCAATGAATAGGGATATTTTCCCCCTCCAACCTCAGTTTTTCTCTCCATTTTGGAGAGACAATAACTAGAGGAAAATATGATATATTTTCCTTCCCTTATTTATTTTCTTTTCTTATCCAAACAGAGGAAAGTGCCTTTTCTCCCTTATTTTTCACCCAAATTTTCTTTCCTCCCTTATTTTCCATCAATCCAAACATAGGGTTATTATAATTTATACATATATATATATAAATTATAAATCAATAAATTATTAAGGTAAAAATACACCAAGTATGATAATTTAGATTTTAAAAATAGATTTAAAATTAATTTTTGATAAAGTTACACCAACAAAGATATGTTAAGCCATGTCATTATATTTTTGTAGATCTCAATTATATTAAGTTACGTCTCTATATTTGTGTAGATCTCAATTAATTATATTTGTATAAATAAATTTTAATTGGAATTTAAAAAAATATAAAAACATGGCTTAATGGACCGTTGAGTTGTGATCTATGTTGTCTAACTGATATTTGTTACTTTCTCCGCTCTATAATAATAGACTTATTTTACTTTTTCGTCTATCTCAAAATATAATTCACTTTTCTTTTTTAAACTATAATTCATTTGTTAATTTCCTATTATACCCTTATTTATCTTGCATTGTTATCAAGCAAACATTATTAAATGTGGTAATTAGAAAACTACATCAAATATTAATGCTCTTTATATTTATTTACATATCTTAGAGTATAAAAAGAAAATTTACCATTATTTTACATATCATGGATAATCATCCATATTCCTTTAGTGTTTCTAATGATATTCCTATAATAGTTGGCAAAACATATGATGACCCATTCAACTCTAAGTGGCCATTGCTCAATTTGCATACTCCACCAGGAGATGGTCACCTCAATTTGCAGTATTAGGCACCTACTGATATTCAAATTTTTTTATCAAAAATTTGAATTTTTGATGTTTCCCCCATTTTAGAATTGTATTGTGTTTGTTCAAATTTGGTTTCTTTGTTTTGCAATTTCATTTTATTTATCCATTGCCAACTAGCAATAATAATGACCTTGAATTTCCAAATGATAATTTAATATTTTTTTGGGTTTCTAATTATATTAAAGAGAGCCATCTAATATTAATTAGGGATATTATAGGGAAAATGTATCATTTTAACTATAAAAATTATATTTTCTTAATTTGTGTGAAATTAATTGTAAGCCTATTATTATGGAATGGAGGAAGTATTTTTTTAATAAAAGAGTAGTCTAAATTTAAGAAGAAATACTGCCGAATTTTCGATAGAATTTTAAAAATAAATAATAAAGGAATTGTATAGTGATATCTAATAAATGTTATTATATGCTTAGAAGGGATTCTAATAAATGTTATTATATGTAACATGTGTTTGCTTCTATTTGCTTCTTATTATGTTTAATTCCCAATTATTTTAGTTCTCCATTATTTGTAATTCCATTGCTCATTCTTATTTGATATGCTCCATTTTTGCATCACATGGCATGCATATAAATGAATTAAGAAGAGAGCTAGTCTGATTGGAGATAATGATTAGAATGATACTTGAAGATTTAGTATTAAGTGATAATTGATGATTGATGAGATATTTGAAGTGACAACTAGAGATATTAAGGAATGAAAATTTACATAATATAGTTTTTAAAAACTTGACATATGTAATAGATTTCAGATATAAGATTTGATATGCTACTTTGGGTAGCAATATTGTTTGAGTTTAGTAAATGATTATACAATTGTCTTGATGGTTTTTGATGTTTGTTTATGTTTTGACAATTTGAATGTGCCTCTGTATCACTATATGATATTGAGTTATATTCAATGACAACTAATTTGCATTCATTAGAGGGTTGCCAACTATTTTTATTGCTCCCACCTGAGAGATGCTAGTTTCAGCTTAGTTGCAGTAAGAAAGCTACCCACAAAGAGGTGGCTGCTACCACTGCAAGGATTAGCTTAGCTTAAATATGATTTTAATATCAGTTTTGATACTTTAGGACATATGTGGGAGTCATAACCAGATAAGACTTATATTAGTATCATTGAGTAGTAAGATATGAATTCAGTTTAGATATGGATGTGAGATATTGAAATTATAGAGTATAGATGGAAATGCATTGATAGGTGCACTTGAAACTGCATGACATCTTGGATTGATATTCCTATTTGTTCAACTTATAATTTGGTATATTAAGCTTGAATGAAATGATTTGCTTATAGTGGATTCATTGCTTGATTATTTATTTTATTCAGTTTTGTTTATTCTATTCAATGCCTGATATGGTAAATGCCAACTCACTGAGCTTCCCCAAAGCTCACCCTCCTCCATTCACTAGTGTTTGCAGGTAAATATTAGAACAATAATTTAAAGTTGAGATGTGTAAAAAGAATGGATTGTAGTTTAGATAGCAGTAGAGTTCTGTTCTGTTAGCTTCCACTGATCTGGAAATCAGTTAATGGAAGAGAGAGAAAAAAATTTCTTTCAACTTACATTCAGTTAGTCTAGTAGTTCCATGCCTATCCCTAGTAAGTTAGGGGATAGGTGTAATATGTAGACTCTTCCTAAAGACTGCGGAGAATCTACCAAAATTTCGACAAAATTTCTCCTAAAATAGAATTAATCCCCCTGAAACTCAAACAACACAACTCCATTAAAAAATATCTTGAATGCCCCATATGGGCCTCCATATAATAATAACACCATAACTATCTATCCGCCTCAAAATATAGGATTTGCCATACATAATTTCATAAAGAATTCCAATGATTATATAAATACAGATAAATTATCAAAGGACTCAATTAATCATCAACAATTATCCTAAAATTCATTTATACATAACAATTAATAATTTAATTATAATGCTACCTATGCGTCTGAATTATATTCTGAAACGATCAGGCAATACTCACCGGTCGGTAGCTGAAAAATCATCAACGGTGGCGATTGGTGACAAAAGAGGTGTCAACAGATTCATTTTAGAGTGGGGAATCCAGAAATACTACTCACTCTCCCTCATTCGTCAGAAATCATTAGAAATCTGCTTGGTAGTCGCAATAATTACTAGACTTCGGTCAAATTCAAGTTAGTCTAATGAGGGTGTGAGGTGTTAAATGAAAGTTTAGGAAGAAAGAAGTTCAACGGTACCAACTTTGCCGTGAACGAAGGTTGGAGCTGATCGAAATCAGCTCCAGAATATTCTCTTCAATGGTGTGATCGAACAGCGCATACGAGTTCTTTCGATTGTTGTTCGCAACGCAATTCTGGCTAGAAGCTTGCCGACGCCTGAACTTTCCACTGATGCAACGCTTGTAGCTTGTAGGTTATTGAAAAACGAGAATGGAGGGCGACATTCCTTCTCTCTCCTTCCCAGCAACAAACATCAATTGATTGGCTCTCACATGGGCCAATCAATGTTGTCCACTCCAATAATAATCATAATAATAATTACTTTATAATATCTAAAAATAAAAAAAAATGAGTTTAATAATGAAATATTTCATAAATAATAAAATTAATATAATTGAAAATTTGAAGATATTACAAAACTGGTCGAATTGCTCTCTCATATTTTATTTCTAGATCAATTAAGGGTTTACGACAGTCATTTTGTGAGCCCTACAGAACTAAACTGATGTGTAATTCACGTTATATTTTTAAATAATAAAAATATTAAAATTTAAAAAATTATATTTTTAAATAATAAAAATTATTAAAATTATAAACTTAAATTTTTTTAAAAAAAAAGCAAAAATTGGAATGAACCTAGATTTAAAAAATCAACGAACAAAAGTATCATTTCTTATTAAGGTCAGAGAAGATGACCGGAGGACGAGCAATGGCTTGGATCGAAGAGCCAAAGGTGCCAAATCGGTGTACGAAGGTCCAATCATAGTCTGATGTCTGCAATGTCCAGCATCGAGTGGATGAGCTTTTGTTTGAGTGCTACGACTGAGATTGGAAGCCGTTAGGTGACTTGTTCTCGACGATGTCGATTCAGTGCCCGATCATGGCAATGACAATAGGAGCAGTAGCTGCCTTGAGGGCTGCGATATGGTCGACGTTGACATGGAGCTTCAAGGCGCTTGGTGATGGCGGCTCAACGATGGCCTCGTTGTTGATAGCACCAAGCTTCAATAAGAGACCAGCAGCAACCTTGGAGCTTATGAGAAACAGCAGCAAGACTAATGCTTCTTGCACCTACCAAGATGGAGCCTGAGGAAGGACACGCCTTTCGCTAGTGGCGGCGGTGAGGGTTTTGAATTCTTTGATATTTGTTTCTTTTGTTTTAGATATGGAGTTTAAGTTTTTTGAATTTTTAAGTTTTGAATTTTAATAATTTTATTATTTAAAAATATGATTTTTAAATTTTAATATTTTTTATTATTTAAAAATATAAAGTTTTTAAATTTTAATAATTTTGTTATTTAAAAATATATTTTTTAAAATTTTTATTATTTAAAAGTATAAAGTGAATCATGCATATAGTTTTATCGAGTTAATAAAGCATATGTTAATATGAAGTGAGTTAATAAAGCATACGTTAATATGAAGTGAGGTTATATGAGATCTTAATTGATCAAAAAATAAAATATGAGGGAATAATTAGATCAAATTAATATATAAGATCTACATTATACTTTTACAGAGAGCTAGACTTACTAATTTTCATTTATTGAAGTTAATAAATATAAATAAATAATATTATAAATAATTCTAAATGATATAATTATGTTTGATACAATAAAAATAATTATATAATTTTTTATATAATTTATGATATAAAATAAAAATAAAAATAATTATTATTATTTATTTTTTACTATATACTATATTCAAATTATATTAATTTACGTTAAATTTTTTTAATGATGTAAGGTTATATGAGATCTTAATTGATCAAAAAATAAAATATGAGAGAATAATTAGATCAATTTAATCTATAAGATCTACATTATACTTTTACCCTGAGGTTATGGAGAGCTAGACTTACTAACTTTCATTTATTGAAATTAATAAATATAAATAAAAAATATTATAAATAATTCTAAATGATATAATTGTGTTTGATACAATAAAAATAATTATATAATTTTTTATACAATTTATAATATAAAATAAAAATAATTATTATTATTTATTTTTTACTACATGCTATATTCAAATTATATTAATTTACGTCAAATTTTTTTAACATAATTTGTATCATATAATATTATTTAAATATCATTCATATGTATTTATCAATTTGAAGAAATTAATAAAATAAATAATGAATAGAGCCCCACAAGAACTATAAATTATAGTTTGGCCCCCCAATTTCAGGTAGGCTGGCAGCAACAAAATCAACTCAAGTAGATTCTTAGCACACGTGGAAGAAAATAAATGGACAACGTGTGCAGTGACAGAGAGGACAGTGCCAATAGAAAAATGAATGGAACCCAAAAGACCCATAGTGAAGCCTCCACGTGTAAACTCGGGCTGGCAAGCAGTTGTATTCTATCCGGTGCATGAAGTTGACAGCAGGCAAAAGCTTTGCGCCACGTGAAAAACAAGGGCAGACCATCAATCTCTCGGGAGCCTATTTTTAATTAACCATGGTTACTTTTAATTTCTTCTTTTTAATTTTTGCAACAATAATAATAATAATATTTAAAAAAATCTAGAGAAAAAAAAAAAAAAAACCCTGTATTTTGACGCATTTCAAAATAAAAAAATGTGAATTTGTTTTTTGCAAATTGGAATCTGTGATTGAATCCGCTAGCAAACCTGAGGCATGTCCACATATGTCATTAGCCTTCTGTTGATATGGCCGTGCATTAGCCAATCAGAATGCTTTTCTCCTCTTACATGGCAATTTAGCATATATGTATATATATATATATATATCGAAAATCGTAAAGTGTAGAATCGAACACTTAGAAGTCGAAGGCCACAAGGAGCAACGATGGAGGCAGTAACATTGATCGGAGTAGAGGAGGACGACCACTCAGAGGTCGATGCTAGACTGCCGATCAAAACAAGACTGGAGCTGTTCGGCATCGAGTTTCGATTGTGCATGGCGGTTGTTAGTCTAATATGCTCGTGTGCCATCTTGGCTGATCAGTGGAGGGTTGGTTGTCGACTGGTGCATGGTGATGGCAGCTCAATGATGACTTTGCTGCTAACGGTGCCGAGCTTCAATGGAGGACCAGCTGCAACCTTAGGTTTTGTGGTGGACTAATTGGCAGAAGCTTGGAAAGTAGGTGGTGATGATGGGCCAATTTACCATTTTAATACTTTTTTTGTAACATATTTATCATTTTAGGAATTTTTAAAAAGTATTTCTAATTTTAGCTTTTTTGAAAACTAATTTCAAATTTAGGTTTTTTTAGATTGGATTAAAGTCAGCATGGACTACTGTTCGCTTGTCTGACCAGCGGACAACTTCTATCCGCTGAAGGAACCAGAGGACGACCAGTGGACAAAGTCCATTATTGCTCCCCTACTGCAGCACGCTTCGCCAGCAACAACAGAGAACATATTCTCTGCTTTACTGCTACAAGTTGACTGCATGCCTATTAAACCTACTCCAACCCCCAACCACACAACCTTCTATCTTTAAATTCTTCTTCCTTCTCCAATTTTATTTTTAACTTTCACATTCATTTTTTGATGAAATTTTTTTTCCTTCACTTTTCACTTTGCATTCCATTCTAATTTTGTTTTTCAAAGAAGTATCCTTTTGTTGGACCACTATTTTTGTTAGACCATTAATTAAGATAATAATTTTATATATTTTTATTTTGTATGTTTATTACTTGGTATGTTAATTTTTATGTTATTAATTGTTAGTTAGGTTAAAATGTTATTATTATTTGTTATTATTATGTTAAAATGTTATTATTAAAATGATTGTTGTTCCACCTGTCTGCTTATAAGGACGAAACATTTGGAGATTTGTTGTTCCTCTTATACGCATTCATCTAGTGGAGTGACACCAACCGGATAGAGTTCTTCAGCAGTTTGGCTTACAGCAGCCAATACCCGACGTCCCACTCCAGACCGAGGCTTTGCACTCTGTGGTATTGCACAACCACCTAAATGTCAACTGGATTGAGCGATATTCAAGATGGGTTGAATTGTGGAACAATAGAGCCCATTATGTTATGAGAGGGCTGCCATCAGCTGGGCTACTCCATTACCATTCAGAGTACCTTGAGTGGTATCTGAGGGTATTCCGAAGATGGATCTCACATGAGGGCGCTGCAGCCGGGGCATCGGTTAGTATTACCTTTTATTTCTATTATGACAATATCTCAATGAATCAATTAACAAATAAAATAAAATAATCAATCTAAATATTTACTTACTTATCTTGTGTAGACCGACGCACTACAGCATATGGCAATGACCAACAATATTAATGCAGCTCATTATCTTTTTAGAGGATTGCAAGGAGCCTTTCGTGGGATAGGCGCATATTCACTATGCCACCCCCTTAGCCGGCACCTCCTCTTCAGCCATTTCCACCACAACTTCGGGAAGAAACTGTCTCAGATGCTCAGCCATCACGTTGTCGTTACCAACGGCGCAGGGCAGATCCTATCCCATCCACTGCTCCAAGTGCTCCTCTGCCACATGCTGTAGCATTTCATGGTCCCTATCATCCATATGCAGCTTCCACCTCTGATACTAGTCCTTCTTTCATTAGAGACCCATTTGCGCCTATATCGTCTCGTGTGAATGCATTTGCAGACCCGATGCAATACATGCACCAGCCTTCTACACCGAACTTTTCAAGCTTTTCATCATTAGGAGCATTTACACCATGGGCTGGACCTACCATGCCTTTGATGCCACCAACACAGCATCTCGATTAACAATTCCCTCACCATTGGATGCGATGTTACCACCTTTTTATCCCTCCTCATTTCAGGACTATGGTATTTTGTCGAGTGCTCATTTCCCATGATCCAGTTCGGTACCATATCAATTTAGTGGCACTGATGTTCAATATAGTTTTTACCATCATACATATGATCCCACTGATGTTCAATATAGTTTTTACCATCATACATATGATCCTGCTAATGTTAATAGTGGTGCTGTTGTTTTCGATACTCCATGTGAGGATAATTTTGGTGATGATCATGGTGATGGTGATGATGGTGGTGATAATAACGAAGGTCAACCATCGCAAACACAACAGTTGGGTTTCATTTAAATGAATACTGCTCGAAAAAATACTAGACGACAAATAGGCATCCGTTTAAACATTAGAAGAAATAGGAATTGTGAAACTTGAATTTTAATTAAAATATGTGATTAATACTATTTTTTTTTCTAAATTATTTTGTTATATTTGGAATATATGCATAATATTTACTACTAAAATTTAACATTCTTAAATTTTACGTAAAGTTTTTCATATTGTAAATAATTAAAACATAACAATAATAAAATTAAATTATCATTAACACATATAATTACTAAATATAA
>CATKHJ010456353.1:0-19403 GCA_949750685.1 Vernicia montana
TTAACATTTAATTTATAGAATACATTAAATAAAATTTAGTATACTTCTACAATATAATTAGTATCTACTACTGTTTATACAAGTTATAGATTTCGAACAAAATAAAAAGTCACAGTAAACAGTATACATTAAACAAAAAAACATTATACTTTTAGCAAATAATTAGTATCTAATACTATTTAATATTTAATTTTATTTTTCAAAAAAATTAAAAAAATAATAATAAACATTAAAATTAAAAAATTTTCTAAAAGGAAAATCATAAAATATTTATTTAATTAACTCAAAACCGTTACAAATTCTATTAAATTAATGATCTATTACAAAATAAATCTAAGAGGTTAAAAATAAAAATAAAAACAAAAAAAGGTTTAAAAAATAATTAAAAAGGTCTAAATATGCAAAAAAAAAAAAATGAGAGGCTATAAATGTTAAAAATATAAAAAATATGACATATGACGTAAATTCCTCTTTAATTTATCATGTTTTACTTAGTTTGAGTTGCTTTTGTTATGTATTAAGCCCAAAATTTGTTTTGACTATTTTATTTTCATGTTTTAAATAATTTTGAACTTGTTTTGTATTAGGTTAAAGCCCAATATGAATTTTAGATTATTTTTTATTTTATAAATTTATTTTATTATCTAGTAAGGATTCCTATTGAATTCGTTTATTATGAAAAATTCCTAACTTATTTTAGAATTCTAAAATAGACTTGAGTCACTATAAATACTCAAACTTTTTTTGCAATTGAAAAAATTAAGATTTAATGAATTAATAAATTTTGGTTTTAAACCTAAGAGAGATTCTCTTGTTTTTTATTATTGCTTAAATTAAGATTCATACAATCAAAGCTAATTACTATGTGAGTATTAATTTCAAGGTTGTCTTTCACAAGTTGATATTGTGTTGCGGAAATTATATTCCAAAGTGCTCTATCACGAGTTGGATTTGGGTCGCGCACTTGGTAACAAATCTGATTTGGCTTTCCAAGGAGTCGCTTCCAAGCGTAAATGTATTGGGTCTCAAGTTTAATATATTTGGGGTTCGTATCAATTTGGTATTAGAGCATTGCCTCTAAATCATGTTTGTGTATCTTTTATTTACCTTGTTATCATGTTTTCTTGTTTCCACGTCTTTTCGTTTGTTTTCATACCTCTTCGTTCTTTTCCATTTCTTGTCGTTTTATGTTTTCTTGCTTAGTTAGGTCATAAACTATTTTGTTTTAATTAAAAAAAATTGAAATATAAAAAAAAAATAAGATTCTAGTTTTCTTTTTGCTTAAACGTGTTCTATTTTTTCGTTTCAAATTTTCTTGTTTAATTCAGTCTTAAGATACCTTTTTCTATTAATTATTATTAAATTCAAAATAAAAAAAAATCTAATCAATTTGCTTCTATTGGCTTAAATTTGTCTTTGCTTGTTTTCATTCCTTTTCGTTTGTTTCGTTTATGTTTTGTTTAGCCTTTAATTCATTGTTTACAATCAGAAAAACAACAAAAATATATATATACTTACCATTCAAATTCAGTCTAGAGTCTGTGTCTTCAATTCGTGCTTCTAGTGTCTTCTTTTCGTTATTCTTGTTAATCTTCAATCAAATATGTTTGTGTCAATTTTTTAGTTATTGATTATTGATTAAATCTTCGGCCTCATTTGTATTGATGGATTTCGTAAAATTCATGGATTGTAGCTGAGTCTTTTGTTTGGTTTGAAAAATTGAGATACATTCAATGGATTTATTAAAATTCATCATGCTCCAAAACCTTCAAAAATGAAGGATTTAAAAACCCACATGAGATGTGGATTTTTAATTTCATGGATTTGAACCAAATCCATGGATTTGAAATCCATTATGCCAAACAAGGCTTTCAATTTTTGAGTGTTGATTATATTATTTGTTGGATAAAAAAAAAAGAAAAAAAAGAAGATAATTCAAAATTGAAATCAAAATAAAAAAAGAAAAGAAAGAAAGCAAAATTCGTCCGAAAGAATGAAGAGGGAAAAAATCAGCTAAAGAGAAGAAAAAAAATATTTATATAGGCTGAATTTACTTCCTAGTGTTAGTTCCTAATACCTAAAATAAAGCTGTAATTGATTTTCAAGATAAAATTAGGAAGAAGTGCATTAATTAAATTAAATTCAGGATTGAAGTAGGATTTGACTATTTAACTCAAGAATCATAATCAGACTAGGATTATAATTCCTACCTCCATGATCCTACTAGGTTTAGGATTTCCTATTTTATTTCAATTCGTCAGCTTTGTGTGTTTTAGTTCGTTTAGGTTTCCTACTCTCATAAAGATTTCTATTTTATTTTTCTAGTACAATTAGGATTTGAACTTTGATTTTTTCCAACTTCATTTAGGTTTTCACCTTATTGTTTTCCTAGTCAAATTTGGATTTGTAAATTAAGGTTTCTTATTTTCCTAGTGTCGTTAGGATTTCTAGTTTCTTGTCTCATCGAGTCTTCTTTATCTTGGTTTTCATTATTAGCATTGTAATTAGTAAAGATTGTACTATTCCCAATCCTACTAGGATTAAGATTCTTAAATTTTTTTTGTTTCGTGTTCTTTGTGTTCATTTGTTCTTTCGTGTCTCTATTTCATTTAAATTATTTATTTTCCTTATTTCGTTTATTGTTTTCTTTTAAATTTGTGTCAAATTCTTCCGTATTCTTGGTTAATTGTTGGACTATTCAAAGCATTAATTTTGTTTTATTGGAATTGGCTCTTTGTAAGGACTTTAAATAAGAGAATTGAGTCGAAAAAGACTTAGTGTGAGTTCATCTAGAGAAAAGTCATTGATTTAAGTGTGAAACAAACACAAGTGAATTTGAGTGTCATCTACTTTTGAGTGAAACACGTGAGGGAGTGAAGTGAGGTTTTGCTTTACTAACATTCTTTTCAGATTTTCACAATTAGTACCAAATATAAAGATGATGATAATTAGTACCAATACAATCAAGGTGACTTCCAAGAAGAGTTCATGAAGATGAAAGAAAGAGGGCATGGCCATCATATAAGGAGACTTTAATGAAAA
Source organism: Vernicia montana (assembly GCA_949750685.1). NCBI lineage: Eukaryota > Viridiplantae > Streptophyta > Magnoliopsida > Malpighiales > Euphorbiaceae > Vernicia > Vernicia montana. The sequence goes on from CATKHJ010456353.1 coordinate 3,043, forward strand.
TTAAGATTTAGTGTGAAAGAAAAATTACATTTAAGCCGCCAATGGAGGAGAAGAAGAGTAAAAATGATGAGGTTGAACTCATAATATGTGAACCCGAGCAAGTCACTTGTGAATATGATTGGGTGGATACAAATATTAAAGAAATCAACCATGTTGTAAGAGTTACTCATGAAGATGACTTATTACCTTTGGAGCTTACAAATAAAGAGTCCTCATTAAAGGGTGAAAATATTATTATTTATGAATAAATTCCAACCTATGACACTCCTCAAGAAGTTGTTGTAAAAGAGTTAGGAAGTGAAGTTGAGCTTTTAATAAACGTTGAGAATAATGAAATAAAAGAAAAAAAGAGTGAAAAGCAAGAAATGGCAGATTTTAGTGAGTTTCAAAGAGAGGAAGAGTTCGAGAGATGAAATGAGATAAAATTGAGTGAGAAAAAGGTGAATGAGCATTCAAATGTGGGAATTGTAAAGTTAGAGCATTTGAATGAAAATACTGAGAGAGAAAAGAGAAAGCAAGTGCGCATGATTGAAAAAGAGAGTATCAAGAATGTTTCATCTTTTAACACTAACAAACTTGAATTTTCTTTGTTTATTTTTGTTTCTCTTTTTCAGGATTATAAAGAAGGATTGTCATGGATTAAAAGAGATGATACAAGCAATATAATTCCAAACAAGAAGTTTGATGAAATTGGGATAGGAATTATGGTTGAATATTTTAGAATGAATTGCTTACCTATTTTGATGACACAAATTCCTATTTCCAAGTGTAGTCAATATTTGAGGACGAACCATTTTGAGGAGGGAGGGAATGATGAGAATCAAGATGCCTTGCAAGAAGATCACATGTATGCATGATAAAGATTTCAAGAAGGTTATTCAATGATGTCCTTTTTATTAAGATAGCTTATAAAGGAGTGCAATCCAACCATTGTACTTGTTTGTTGGGTCATTCAAGAGGAATAAGAGGTTGCATGAAGTTTCCTATAAACCAATCAAGGATATTATGAGCTTTGCATATGGATCTAATTGTATTAAAGGAAGCTTCAAAGGCTTAATCAATATATTTAAGCCCAATGTCAATATGAAGAGGCCAAATTACATTCCTATTTGCTTGGGCCTAATCTATTCTCCTAATAGCTATGATTCAAGTGTTTACAAGTCTGTCATTCTTTATTCAAATTGGTCATTCCATTATTTGGGTTTTTCGAATTCAATTTATCATATTTTACTTAGTTTGGGCTGCCTTTATTATGTATTAAGCCTAAGGTTTGTTTATACTACTTTATTTTCATATTTTAAGTAGTTTTGAGCATTTTTTGTATTAAGTTAAAGTCCAATCTGAATTTTAAATTATTTTCTATTCTAGAAGTTTATTTTCTATCACGAGTTGGATTTAGATTGCGAACTTGGCAACGAATCTAATTTGACTTTCCAAGGAGTCGCTTCCAAACGTAAGGGTATTAGGTCTCAAGTTTAATATACGTGGGGTTCGTATTATAAAGACTAAATCATTGACTATTAATAAATTTCAAATAATAAAAATTCAGATGTTAATTATGTCAAATCTTAAGGATATATATTAAAATAATTTACACTTATAATTAGGGATGTTCATTAATTGGTTTGAACCATCAAATTGAATCGGACCAAACTCTATTAAGTGGTTTGGTTTAATTGAATTTTTTTTTTTTAAATTAGTGATTTGATTTGGTTTGAAAATAATTAAAATTGTTTAAAACCGTTTAAATATATACAATAAATTGGATTTTACTTATTTATCTTTCTAACAAATTATATATATAATTTTTTACCTCCACAATTGTCACTTTTCATATTATTTTTTTAATTTATTCTTTATGACAAATATTTCTTCCATTATTTATGGCTCTACCTATTAATATTCTTGTAACTCTGTGACTATGTCACATGTTAATCAACTACTTTCAAGGTATGGTTTTTATTGTAGGCAAAACAAAAATAAAAAGTATGGTATTTATTATCCATCCATTGCATTCTTGATTCTTCCAAGTTGTAATACTCCGACCCCATATTAGTTATGAGTGTTAAGTTTGAAGGATCAAGATGTGCTAAAAATTTAGCAATAAACCTACGTTGGTAACAGTTAGGAATGTTAAGAACCTTAAAGCAAATGTATATAAGGATTTTTCACATTCAAGTTAGACAAGCTCTAAAGGATTACAGGAATGAGAATAGGGCATCCAATTGAAAGGTAGAGAACCCTAGAGTACCAGTAAAGGAAGCAAGTCTAGAATAGAAATAAGTAAATTGATGAAAATAAGAATGTGAATGAAAGTCATAGAAGCCGAAACCCTAAAAGAGTATCGATTTGGAAACCGATACCCCGAGCAAACGAATAATGGATTACTGACCTAGGAATGGATCTCTAGGTTATGACTAAGGGATATGAATGTGAATAGGAATAATTTAAATGATTAAACTATGATTTGGAATTAAATTGATTAGTGAAAAATATATACCTAAAGAAAATAAGAAAAATGACAAAATAGCAAAAGTGTAAATAAGTGAAAGATATAAGAAAAATAATAATAATAATAATAATAAATATTAAATAAGTAAAGAATTGAAGGAATGGGCCAGCCAAAGGAAAGAGAAGAGATAAGAATGAAGAAAAGGAAAAGAAAAGGAAAGGAAAGGAAAATGAGGAACCAATAGGAAATTAACATTTTTCCATTACTTTGATTATAAAAAACTCAACAAATTCTATTATTTTCTACACACTTCTTTATTTCTTTCTATTACACATCCTTATCTTCTTTCCTTCTAAATAAAAAAGAAAACTCTCTCATTCCTTAATAATACCACAAGGCCATCAAGAAATTTGAAGAAGAAAAATTAAATTAAGGTGAGTTTCTCCATTCAAATTGATTTCTTTGATGATTGAAATTGTTATGTTTATGTTCTTGAACTTTTCTTCCTTTCTTACCCTTTATAATTTTTGGCCAATATAGAGTATAAAGAGAGGATAGTTTGTTTTGAGATCAAATGATGATTGACATGTTAGATTAGGTGTGTGAATGGTTGAACTTGACTACAAATTGTTGCCAAGCTTGAATTAAGTGAAAACACAATTAGGGATTTGAAACTTTTGGAACTTGAGCCTGTTTGAGAGCCTTGGAGTCAGAATTTGAGCTAAGTTAAAATATAAAAGTTGTAGATAAATATGTCAAATATGTTTCTAGGAAATTTCTTTATCAAAATCGAAGTGTATTGTGAGATATGAGATTTGCACCAATACTGACCCTGCACCCGGGTCCAGTTTGCAACATGAGATTGACCCCTTTATTTGAGGACCTTAGGGTCAGAATTAGGCAAAACTTAAAACACATTAAATGATCATTTATATGTTTAATTTATGCCTCTAAAAATAATTATGTCACATCCTATCTTTGGCGATGTGATGGTCTTAGGGCACGGGTGACCATAAAAGTACCAACAACCTATAGAACCCACTTAATCAATATAACAATACAATTAATGCTATGCAATTCTGTGAGTATTAGCAATTAATTTCAATTTAGCAGCATAACAGCTGCAACTATAACATTACCCCAGGTTTACAACCTGCGTTAAAAATACACTTCCAAATAAAACACTTCGATATCCTTAACTTCATATAAACTAATACAAATCCTCCCAATACTTTATCATTTTTAATACATTACATTATATCAACTGTCAATTATCTATATTAACATATAAATAAACAATATAAAGAATTTAATTTAGCTAATTATTACAATACTAGACCAATATAGTCCATGAAACTCTAAATGATTCCACTCAAATAGTAAGTTGAAATCATCTTATATCTAGCAAAGTAGTCTCAAGTGGAGATGGATACTTGAGATCCACTTGCTGAGTCTGCTACTGAACCTAAAATAAAATATTATAGGAGAGTGAGCAAAGCTCAATGAGTACTACAAAGAATAGAAAACAATATTTAAATATGTATATAATGGTAAAAATATTATTTTTCTAATATAACTGTATAAACAAAATAAATTTTTCAGTGATCAATAATAGTTGGGGTCTAGTATTAAGGTTTATATAGATAGTGGAGGAGGAACAATTTTCCAATGATCAATAACAGTTAGAATTTAATATCGATGGTCAATGACAATTAGGATTCAATAACAGTGGTCAATAACAATAATATTAATCAATGATAGTTAATATTTAATAACAGTAGTCAATGACAATAACAATGATAAATGACAATCGAAATTCAATAACGGTAGTCAATAACAGTCAGGTTTTATTAGCAGTGAATAATAACAGTTGGGATACACTAGTAGTGAACAATGACAGTTGGGATACATTAGTAGTGAACGATGACAGTAAGGATTCATTAATAGTGAACGATGACAGTTGGGATTCATTGATGGTCAGTGACAGTCGAGATTCAATAACAGTGGTCAGTAATAATTACAATGGTCAATGACAGTCGGGATTCAATACGATGATCAATACAATTAAGATTCAATGACAATGATCAGTAACAATTAGGATTCGATACCAGTGGTCAGTAACATTTGAGATTCAATAATATCATTTTAGCAGAAATCACAGTATTGGAAGCGGTATGCTTCGCAATGTAAATAGTGGAGTGGCAGCTATTATTTGCTCACTTATAACAATATATAACGTAAGACTGATTAGGTCTCATGGCTATGACCACCCCTCCTAGCTTAGGCCGATATGCTCACCCTATCCGCAGGCTTTTTCCTGTGCACACAGTCTGATGTAATACCCACATCACTCGATGATTTCTGCTTTACAGTAATACAGTATGATCACTTAGAATCCAGTATATAAACTGTTCAATGTTTTGAATTAACAGTGTACAATGATGAATCGTATAAGATTTAATAAAAGATAACCAGTGTACAATGACGAATCATATAGGATTCAGTGAAAGATAATCGATTGCAGGAACAAAGAAATTTTATACAAGGATCAATTAGTTCCTTAAAGGAACTTGACTATGATAATAATTTTATCGATAAGGATACACTGAGTTTTCAAATAAGAATCATTAGTTCAGAGAAAGATTTATTTTAGGAAAAAAATTGATATATGGAAGGTGAACGCTATTACAGTATTTAAGTGAAGTACAGTTAGCACTTGCCGTCAAATGGTATTAATAAATCAAAGGTCTCATTGAAAAGAATTTAATTTACTTTTGATAGGCTAAAAGCCACATTAAAAGAAATAAATCAACTAATTATTTCATTAAAGAAAGGTAAGGTTCTTAACGTACTCACCTTGATCTCCTTAGCTCCTAATATAGTCTCTTAGTACAATCGGTAGCAATGCTCCTTAATTTCTTGAACATAAATCTCCTCTAGGTTCTACGTTGAACCTTATCTTTTATATCATTTAACCAAAATTTATTAATTACCTTATCAATTTGACTATCTAATATATATGCAAATCAAGATATTTCGTAGCATAAACATTTGCATTTATAACAATTTAATACACTTTCACAGTAATTTCTTATTGAATAATTATATTCAATTTAATATTCATTACGCTCAGTAATCTTTTATTCATTACTTCCTTATATGCACAATTCATTAAGTGACAATAGTTAACTTTATTACATTACATTTTCACTTATTGTCTAGTTATGTCACTAGACCTCATCACTATGTTTTTGCTATACTAATCCAAATTAATTGATTCTTTTTGTATTTCAAACTAGACATATACATTTACAATATATCCAAAATTTAACTTAAAATTCAATTCATAGCAAACTTGGTGACTATTTCAATCCCATTCTGTTTCTGTTACAAGATAAACTGACCCTGTCACACTATTTTGAGTATAAATCAAGATTTATGTTTCCAATTGCAATTTTATTTTACTGGGAGGTACTAGAGACATTAAGGAATATTTATTATGTTTTGAGTTTAACTCATTTCAATCTTTAACATCCTTAAATCGGAAGCTCTATTTCAATTTACAAGTTGAATCTAATTACAGAGTCAGTTGCATAACAGACTCTATTTCCAATACTAAACTTAATATTTTATTAATGTATTTTATGGATTTATTTTATACATATCAATTATCATTTAACTAGTTTTCAAGTTTTTCTAATTCTGTCTCTATCATGCTCAATTCATGAGAAATATTCCCAAGACTATTAATGGTGCTAATTTACAAGAATTTTTATACCTTATCACTTTCACTCAGTCATATCTCACAATAAACATATCCAATTTACATTTCCTTTTACACATAGATTATAAACATATGAATTATCAATTTTCATGTTTTATACTTGTCTTAATTCAGTTTCTAAATTAATCTTTTGGGCTACTCCATTTCAAACTGCCCTTCCAACCTCTAAACAGAACCAGTTTCAGTTCCAGTAGGATTTTTCTTTGTACATAATAAATATTTAAAATTTGTTTTACAAATGAATACTTTAGCTAATTATCTACAACTCTTATGCTTTGACTATGTTCAAATTCTGATCATAAGACCCTCTATAAACTCAAATATTCCGGGTTACTCAAAATCCTCTCCAAATCCGGGTCAGTTCACTTTCAAGTGATATATCTCCTTAATCATCAAGAATCTCATAAAACCCTTTTATGGGAATCTAATCAAGGTAAAAAAAATACAACTTTTATATTTTAAACTTCCTCAAATTCGGCCTCCAAACAAACAGTATGAGTGTTCTAGTTTCTACTCAATTTAAAACCTAGGTTTTCCAAATCAAGCAACCATCACACTCCTAATCTTACTAGAAGTGAAATTCAAGTTTAGTTGTAGAAATTACCTTAAAAGTTCTTGATTTATTAATGAATTCTTCATGTTGGCCGGTTAGTCTTGGTGAGAGAAGATGGTAATCTTCAATTTTTGGTTGGAAGATAAGAATGAGAAAAAATGAAGAAGTTTCTACTTTTATAACCTTGTCATCACAAATGGATGGTGAAGATTGATTACTTTGATCCAATGGCTAGTAATTTAATTCAATTTTGAATTTTCATAATTCATTTATGGATAGATAAATATGACCATATATTGTATAATAGGAAAATTCCATGAACTTTCCTAATTCATGTAGTAATTTGACTAATTATAAATGTGGGGTTCATTTCATTAATTTAGCTTGACCATTTGTTTCCATGCTATTTCAAGTTAATTTTTACCTTCTATTAACCATAGTGGGCTGGCCATTAATCCATGGGTGGGTCTCCCAATTGTTTCACATGTTCATTTCATTTACCTGCCATCCTGACGGATTTTGCAAAATGATCGTTTTACCCTCCTTTTTCACTGTACCTTGTCGTAACCAATATCAATGCGGTTCACTAAATTTATTTTATTTATCATTCCCATTCTATCTTTATAAGTTCCCATGTACCATAATATCACAGAAGTAGAATTAAATTAAATGCAAAAATTTTATTTACATTTTTACTGGGTCTCCTTTGAGTTCTTATTGATCTCGTTGGTTCGACAACCATTTAATTTGACTTTCAATAGCATTACTGTTCATACCAAGGACTGACGGAGTCTAGGATATTACAAATTGTCTATTGGATATACATGTTATGATTTGTAATAATAATAAATAAATAAAAAGGGTGAAGTAAGGTTAGTCTGCCCCTGCAAAGGAGCATAGCAGAATTTGAAATTTTTTTGGGAATTGTGTAGAGCTCATCTTGAGTTGTATTTTTGATATGTTATACCCTTATATATTTAGTATAATATAAAAGAAGAATCAAGTCATTTGGATTATTATAACGTGAGTTATGGCAGGAACAGTCCTGTAAGGTTAGGGTAGATTGTTAGAATGTATGCATGAAGCATAATGCTTTCATGTAATCAATTGTGATTACATGAAGCATAATGATTTCATATAATCAATTGTGATTGCATGAATTTTGTTTATGTGGGTTGTGAATTTTAGCTAGTAGAAGTGAACAAGGAGAAGAATATGAGCATGAAGATAGTGATGAACACTACTGTTTAATGTAAGGATTGAAGTGAGTGCATAGAAGCTTTAAATAGAGATAAGTATTGAATATACTATTATTATTATGTCTTGATTCCATGAGCTAATTCATTTGAATAACTATCTTGATTTAGGAAATCTCATTTGATAAAGAACCTGGTCTGTTCATGAAATTGAGAAAACCCTAATTCATATCCATCGATTCCATGTCTATTAAATGTTGTACATTCCTTGATACGTTATCAATGTCTTAAAGTAAAATTCATTGAAATTCCATATGAGTTGTTTATCGAAGTCTTTCTCTATCGTTCATGAAATATTATAAGAGTTCATTGAAATCTATACGAGTTCATTGAAGTCCAATTGATGAAATCTTTCCATGAGTCTATTGAAGTTCTATACAAAGATATCTATCGAAGTCTTCCAACATTGTTCTTCAAAAACCTAATTGAATCCTTTTTTGATTTCGTAAGTGTTCATTGGAGTTCATGTGATGAGTTACTTGAAATTTTATATATGCTTTTCCTTATTTGTTCATTCAATCCCTATTCATTTAAGCTTATTTGATAAAGTTCCTTGAAATTGTGAATACGTTTCCTTGAAATGTGTATAGAAGAAATTAATGCATCTTAATGAAGTGAGTTAATATTTTTTTAAAATTCTTTATGAAGGTCAGTCCATTAGTAATCGTTCCTAATTTATTTACAAGTTATTGTAGTTAAATGAGATAAACGAAATGATAAGTTTTAAAGCAGAAATCCCTAACTGATGTGGGTAATACATTAAACCTTGTGCACATGGTAAAATCCACGGATATGGTGTACGTATTCGAACCTTAGTTAGGAGGGGGTCTGAGATCCTAACCATGAGGCTTGGCCTATCTCATGCCGTATTTGATTGAAGATTGTAGGGAAGCAATCCACTTTCAACTATATTGATTTTTGCTAAATAAATTATCAAGTTATTTTCTTATAAATGAGGTTGCAAGCTACTTGAATTATAAATTATTGTTTCTAAAATGTTATAAGTTACTTGTTATATGTATACGTAAATTGATATGTTGTTCTAATTGTTTATCATTTCATTGTTCTATATGTCTTACTTGAATCTCAATAGAAGTTCATTGCCTCCTATTGATAGAAGTATACGAATGTAAACCATAATCGTTATTATAAGCTAACCTTGAGTTCCTAGCCATACAATTTATGGCAGTATAATATTTACTCACTAAGTATATCTCATTAGTTGTATATCTCATTAGTTGTTGTTTATTTTTTTATAGAACTATAGTAAATTGATAAGTGGAATCCTCAAGTCTTATTCTTCCCTTGAGGCTTGCAGTTCAACAAATGTAATCTTGCTAATTTGGTATATTATGTACATATGTATATATTCAAACTCTTAGATGTTCCATATGTGTTATTGGAATGCTTAAGTGTTATATGTATAAAATGGATTGTAAGTTAATGGTAGATACATATGGGATATGTGAATATTGATAATAATGAATATAAGTTATGATGTTGATATACGTATATGTGAATAGTATTATAAGTTAGATGTAAACATGGTAGTATCTATATGCGTACAAGAAGAACATTGGGAAGATTTGTATTGGCTTATAAAGTTGAGGGTATAAAGTAGATTATTGGAAATGCTATTGTTTACTTGCAGGTTGAGTATCTTGAGGTATGAGATATATATAGCTGGCACTCTATTGAATTTATATTAGATTGTAGTATAGTTGGGTTCTACGGATTTTCGGTGGCTTTACACTTATCCATGCCTTAGGACCGTTGCGGTTTAAAATTTGGGTCATGACATGAGTATTGGTCATTGTTATTCATCAAGATAATTTTTTTTTCCCTATCATCAATTGAAATTGAAATTTTATTTTTTGATGCAGCTAAATTGATCAAACTATTTTACAAACCAAATCAAATCATTTTATTACAGTTTAGTTTAGTTTGGTTTTTATAGTTAAATAATTTGGTTTGATTTGTAAATTCTTCAGATCGTCATTTTCAGTTTGATTTGAAATATTTTTTTAAACTGTATCAAATCAGACCGTGCACATCCCTACTTACAATAAATTGTACTCTTTTTGGGAGCACTACATATGACTTGAGATGGAGATTAAGATATTAAAAAACAATAAGGATACGTTTGGTAGGTTGTAATGCAATATAATGTAATGTAATCAAATGTATTTTTAGTATAAATATATTATACTAAAATTACATTTGATTACATTATATTACAATGCATTACGATCTACCAAACATAGTCTAAAAGTTGTAAGAAAAAAATATGTAAAAAAAATAAAAGTTATGAGAAAAAAAATTATGTATATGAGGAGGCATGAAAAAATATATATATATTTTTTAATATTGGAATTCGAATATGAGACTTCTTAATTTTAGAATCTCAATATTAACCAATTAGATTAAACATTATTGGTAACATTTAAAGAAATATAAAAACCAGTTTATCTCTTTTTAATAAATATAATCATATTTTTAATGCACATCGATATAATTTAATAAAAAGTGTATATAATACAACTTTAGATAATAAACACATGTTTTATTCATTGTCTCTTATATTATTATTATTTTTTTTGAAACGTGTGGGCGAAAAAGTGTATAAGTATATATAATATAATCTATATAGATACATTAAAAGTGAATGCAGATTTCACTGTAGAGTCTGCAGTGAAATTTTGCAATTGATTTGGGCAAAGCAATTTACCTATATGCCCCAGTTCTTGCTGCTAAATCAGTGGAAAAATGTCGTCATTTGGATGGCTATAAAGGTAAGTTTAGGTGATTTACTTATGTGCCCTTAGTCTTGCTATATCGCTTAAATAAAACGGCATCGTTTCATCGGGCAAAAAAGTAAACAGAGTATATTGCCATTTTGTATCCTTCTCTTCATCAATTGCCTAACCCGTGCCATTTGGACTTCTTTCACTTAGATCCGAACTTTGCCACTGTGAACCCTTAAAATTGCACCTCCAGATGATCGATTTTCAATTACAAACCCATAAAATAAAATCGGGTCCAAATCGGATCAGAAATGGGCTAAAATCAACCAAAACAGTGCAAAATAGGGTCGATCCGGGTGAACCAGACCGAGCCAAGCTAGAAACCTCCTAGGCGGCACCAGAAGCAGGCCGCCCAAGCGAGCGATACTTAAATCGTGCCGCGCGGCACCCAGCATGCCTCGCGTGCCGCCTGAATCCTCTCCCTTTTTTCTCTATAAATAGCCCATCCCTCTTCATAAAAGAGAGCAAGAGAAGAGGAGAATCTGAAAATTGCCTTTATTTATAACTAAAGCCTTGTCGATTTCGATACACTTAAATCACTTTTCCATATCCAAATCCATCACCCACCAAATTTATTTTAAATTTAAAGTTATTATTACTCGTCTTGAGTTCCTAATCTGAAGTGAAGCTCAGAAGTCGGAGCCAAGCTCGCCCCGTTCGCGAAAAAGTCAAGAAAAACAAAGGTATAATCCATTTCTCTTGCATTTTAAAATTCTAAATTCAGATCTAGAATTCATCATCTTGCATCTTTATTTAGGTATAAAACTGAAAAGATCTAAAATTTATTAATTTGAAATCTGAATTAAATTAATAAATCAAATCAAACTCTTTTGTCAAAACCCCTCATTCGCAAAAAGGAAGAACTGCATGGGGTATGATTCTCATTCAAAAAGATACGCAGACATGTCAATATTTAAGGCATCAACTCCAAAATATTTTAAATAATATTTTCCCCTTTCATATTTTATATATCTTTCTTTTATTGCTTATATGTCTTTTATGCATTTCCTTTATTAAATTAATTGAAAAATATATACTTTTCCTAGTACCCATAAAAGCTAGAGAAAAGATTCTTTCTATCTTATTTACTTTTGATTTACATAGTTTTTATTTCTATTTATTTCCTCACAACTGCCATTCATATAATATTTGCATTATTTATAACTGTTTCATTCATCATTCTTAATCTCGTTCATTCATGCATGAAAATCATCTTTTGTATAAAGTTATTTTGTACTTTAGTCAAACTAAAGAAATTTACTGTTTATTATCAAAACTTGATCCCCGAGCCCTTTTTGGTCACTCGTGGATTAGTATTTTTTCCATTGAGATAAAATAAATAACTTGGAGTCAACTTAATTGGGTTTTTCCTTTAATTTTCCCCAATTAAAATAATTAAAATTAAAGTGGTGACTCCCTTTGTAATGCCAAAATACAAAATTCAATTTTCCGAACTCATAGTAGGTTCCAATCGTGGAATTTCTCCCGAAGAGCATTTCGATTCTCTTAGCGAATCGGACTAGTGCTCGAACCAAGTCTCACAGCCGGCGACTCCACTGGGGACAATTAAATCTTTTTCAAAATAAAAGATAAAAGTGGATTACTTTTGGTAAAATACAGAGTTTGTCTTCAAATTCAAAATAATTTTTCATGCATCACTAAATGTAGACTCATTGTCCAAAACCCTAGTTTCCTAAGAAAACAATGGATAGAAAGTAACATCGAGTGGGTAACCCTCTTTGGGTCTATTCGTATATAGTGAAATCATCCAGCCTGCGACGTATCCTTTAAATCTTTTTTAAAGGTCCGCTGGACTCACGCAAGGCTCCTTGACTCACATATGATTAGGTATATTGATGCTTTAGTGTGACAGGTACCTAATTCAAGCCACCCTTACCTTTTCATGTAATAAACCTAGAATCTGACTTTAGGTTGTATGTTCCATAAAACAAAACCCTTACACATCTGCATCTTCATCATGCATCCATATTGTACAACATGCATTCATTTTAAGTGGAATCTTGAACCAAAGAAGGGTCAAACACTTTTGACCTAATCACCTTCACCCTACAAATCTTAAGCCCAATACCTTTGGCACAATATGCAACCCTAAAAGCCCAAAAACCTTGGCCCATCCTACCTAAGGAAATTCTCAAAGCTCAATACCTTTGGCACAACATGCAATTCTAAGCCCAAGACCTTGGCAAATCCCCAAAGCCTAATACCTTTAGCCCATCATACTCAAAGCCCAAAAACAGTTGGCCCACAACACCATAGGGGATCCTTTTCCCCCAGAGTTTGTATACTCTCATCATCTTTCCATAGCCTCACCCGCCACTGATTGGGTTTCTTTTTTTAAAGGTACCAATGGCTAACCCAACTGACATTGTTGCCCTGACTACATTCATGACCAATCTCCTTAAGAAACAATAGGAGAATTTTCAAGTAATTTTGAATGCTCAACAAGCCCAATTTGAAGAACACAAGCAATCCATCATCAAATAAGAGTGGGCCATGATTAATCAAGCTAGCCTCAACTCAACTAACCTAAACACAGCTTTGGACTAGACCACCCTAAATTTGAACCAAGCCAATTATGTTCCGGCCCAAACCCATAATAACATTACTTCATCATCCAAAACAACCATTGACCTTACAGACAAGGAAAAGGCTATTACTAGTACTCCTCAAATCAGTGAGGTTTCAAACATTATTACCCAACCTGCTACTTCATCTCCTGCGAATCCTTTTTAAAGGGAGGAAGCTTTCTCTCACCTTGACCTGAGAACATTCATGGAGAAATTTAAAGCGATGGAGAAAACCATCAAATCCTTAAATTACATCAATAACCTGATTGATGTGGACAACTTAGCCCTGTTCCCTGATGCTAAACTTTCACCTAAATTTAAAATGTCTGAACTTGAGAAATTTGATGGAACTACTTGCCCTAAGACCCATTTGATGATATATGTGGGGGCAATGCAGCCTCTGGGACTTAATAATGATCTCATTGTACAATTGTTCCAACAATCATTAACCGGTGATGCTATGAGATGGTTTCTTTCACTTGACAAGAGCTAGAAAAAGACCTGGGATGATATCTTTCAAGCTTTTGGTGGTTTCCAAATCATGCCGGGTGACATCTACTTCAGTATTGTAATGATATTGTTTGACAAAAGCATTATAGATATCATCTCATGTTCTCTTTTAGCTGTTGTCCAGTGACAGAAACCATCTCTTGGCTGTACCGGTTAGGGATTGTTGGAATAACTGAGCAAGGAGCTCATTGCTAAGTCCCAAAGGTTGCCTGCCCCCACATATATTTTCAGATGAGTCTTGGGGCAAGAAGTTCCATCAAAACTCTCAAGTTCAGGCATTTTGAATTTTGGAGGAAGCTTGGTATCAGGAAACAAGGTCAAACTCTCCATATCAATCAAGTCACTATGGTGCTTTAGGGTTTTGATGGTTCTCTTTATAACTTTGAGTTTCTCCATGAATGTTCTCAGGTCAGGGTCAGAGAAAGCTTCCTTCCTTTGAAAAGGATTCATAGGAAAGGAAGTAGTAAATTGGGTAGTGATGTCTGGAATAACGGTAGTGTTGGTAAGGGCTTGGACCGGAACAGGATTGGCCCGATTCAGATTTAGGGTGGTCTGGTCCAAAACTGAGTTTGGGTTAGTCGGATTAAGGATGGTTTGGCTAATCATAGTCCGAACTTCCTCAATGATGGATTTTTGTTGTTCCTCAATTTGGACTTGTTGTGCATTAAGAGCGGAGGTAAGAATAGTTTGGAGCCTTTCCTCTTGCTTTTTAAGGATGGTGTCCATGGTATCCATATCAATCATTTTGGCCATTGGTACCTTTAAGAAAAACCAAAAGAAAACCCAATGAGTAGTTGTCGGTGATATGAAAAGATGATGGGAGTAGGGTAAGGTGGGGTCTGTTTTCCACACAGTGATGGGTAGAGTAAGGTGAGGGTCCTTTCTGGTGGGAAAAGTAAGGGTCCTTTCTAGTAGGAAAAATGAGGGTCCTTTCTGGTAGGAAAAGTGAGGGTCCTGATTGGATAAATTAATGGTTCTAATTAAATTGATTGATGGTCCTTTTTGGTAGGATGGTCGGGTAGATTGATGGTCCTTTCTAGTAGGATGGTCGGATAGATTGATGATCCTTTCTAGTAGGATGGTCGGGTAGATTGATGGTCCTTTTTGGTAGGATGGTTGAATAGATTGATGATCCTTTCTGGTAGGATGGTCGAGTAGATTGATGGTCCTTTTTGGTAGGATGGTTGAGTAGATTGATGATCCTTTCTGGTAGGATGGTCGAGTAGATTGATGGTCCTTGGTGGTTTAGGGTATATTGGACCAAAGTTATTGGGCTTTAGGGGCAATGGGTATGTTGGGCTTAAGGTATTTAGTTAGGTACCTTGGATAAGGATTAGGATAGAGGTGAGGGTGTTGACCCTTCATCGGTTCAAGGTATAACCTAGGTTTGAGATGAATGCTTGATAATTTGTACATTATGGGTGCATGATATGCATGGAAAAAATATTTCATGAGTATGCAATTGTATAAGGATTTGATTTATGGAACATACAACCTTAGGTCAGGTTTTAAGTTCATTACATGAAAGGGTAAGGGCGGCTTGTATAGGGTACCCGTCGCACTGGAGCAGCGATATACCTAACCACATGTGAGTCAAAGAGCCTCGCGTGGGTCCAATAGTACGTGCATACTCGTAAACGTTATGGGGTGGATGATTTCACTATCAGCAAGCAGACCTAAAGAAGGTTACCCACTCGATGTTACTTTCTATCCATTGTTTTCCTAAGAAATCTAGGTTGAAAGGTAAGGAGCCTATGCAAGAGATGCATGAAAGCCATTTTTGCATTAAAAGTGCCGAACTTTGATTTTAAACTAATTGGTAGTCCACTTGTCTTTTATAAAAAAGAAGCAGTCCCCAGTGGAGTTGCCAACTGTGAGGCCTCGCCTGAGCACCGGTCCGATCCGCTAGAGGGGATCGAAATGCTCATTCGGGTTTGGCCCCACGATGGAACCCTCAGGTTCAGATTGGTTGATCTTTGAAAAGCGTTTTAGGAGTCGCCACCTTAATTTTATTTTATTTGGAAAAATTTAAGGGGAAACCCAATTTTGACTCCAATTATTGTCCAATGAAAAAGTGTACTAGCCATCGATTACCAAAGAGGATTCGGGGACTAGGTTTTCGATTTATTTAATTAAAATGAGTTTGGCAAGTTTAATACATAATGACTTAAAATAATTTAATGAACATATATAAATGAATGAGCAATTATGAATGGATTAAAGTAAAATAAAGCAATAAGGAAAATAAGCATTAAAGAAATTAAATAAAGAAGGCAAATATTAAATTTACAAGATAAACCAAAATAGGGGATACTTTCTCTAGCCCTTATGGGATTCTAGGAAAGCAACACATTCCCCAAAATTAATCCAAATAATAAAAGTAAATAAACAAAGAAATGAAAAGAAGCACAAAA
>CATKHJ010456516.1:0-14329 GCA_949750685.1 Vernicia montana
CCATACTTGTCTCTTATTTCTATTCCACATCTTTAAGAAATTTCTCTTGCTCAAGAAATATGTCTTTAGCTCTAATTCATCTTTAGAACAAGGGTAAAGTTATAAATATGTTTGAGCTAGGTGAGAGTTGTGGTTACCAAAGAAAATAGCTAATCAATGTAGGCTCAAATTGGCTTACTAAGGGGATGTTCTCTTGGAACATCAATCGGAAAACTGGCTAATTTGGCTTTGTGGTTAAAATCCTAATGCCTTAATCATTTCACAAGTGATACATGATCAGTCGTTCACCTCGAAAGACCTCAAGAGGAGTTCTAATATTTAATTCCTTCATGTCGAAATCAAAATGATCATTACAATGAGGGTATAAGAACACACATGTTCTAACATGCTTGTCTTTGTACCAAATAACATGGCTATTGTGCAAAAATCAAATATTGAGTATAATCATCATAGATATGTATTAACCAAAGAATAACATCAAGATTCAAATGTTGAAACCAAGGTTCCATATGTGATTTTGATGATACAAAACATTATTACCACTAACAAGTCTGTTTAGTGTTATTGTTGTTAGTAGGTAATCTTTAATTGATATTAATGCAATTAAGTGAAGAAATTGAATTAAGAAGATGAAAAGAAGCCTTGAGTAAATGAAGAGCAGAGACGAAATTCAAAGAGCAGAGATGAAAGTCGAAGAGTATAGACTAAGGGCGAAGACTGAAGGTCGAAGACCAAGGGTGAAGACCGAAGGTCGAAGACCAAGGGCAAAGACTAAATTGAGAAATGGTTACTGTTCACGCAGAAGCATTTTGAACGAGGGTTCACAATTTTGAACGCGCGTTCACCCTTTGAACTAGCATTTTGGACCTGCGTTCAAGCATTAAAAGATTAAAAAAAAATATAGTCGTTGGAGCTTGTCATCATAAAAAAGGGGGAGAATGTTGAAACAAGGGTTCCATATGTGATTTTGATGATACAAAACATTATTACTACTAACAAGTTTGTTTAGTGTTGTTGTTGTTAGTAGGTAATCTTTATTTGCTATTAATGTAATTAAGTGAAGAAATTGAATCAATAAGATGAAAAGAAGTCTTGAGTAAATAAAGACCATGAAGTCAATATGAAGATCAAGATGAACTCATAAAGCAGTAAAGATGGAAAGAGCTATAGAACATATGAGGGAAATGAAAAGAGCATGAGAAACCAAGGGCGAAGACCAGAGATGAAAGTCGAAGACTAAAGACGAAGGTCGAAGGTCGAAGACCAAAGACGAAGGTCGAAGACCAAATATGAAGACCGAAGGTCGAAGACCGAACCGAAGGGCGAAGACCGAAGGTCGAAGACCAAGGGCGAAGACCAAGGGGGAACGTGCGTTCAACCCTGTTTTCTCAATTTTTTTCCTCTTTTAACTTGCTCAAACACTTGTAACTCATTCAAATCATCAATTAGAAGTTAATACATGAATGTTCGGGGTATTACATTTACCCAAATGACCTTTGGTGAGCACATAGACATTTATGATTTACATTGGTTCCAATGTTAAATTCATTATTCAAGAATAACAATAAATGTTTTTAAGAAGAAGAAGATATAAGCTGTAAAGGTTTACATGAATAATCAAAATTGATTATCATACATCATGCATTTTATAACTTACCTCAAAAGAACCTTACTAAACTCTGATTTTTAGACTGTAAGACTTAACAATGTTGGCTCGATAGATCTCAAATTGACTCCTGATCTAGCTAACTCTTCCATGAGCAGATCACTTAGAACTTAAGATTTCTCTAGAATCTATAAATTTCCAAAAAGAAAAAGAAAGGAAGAGAGAGGGATAGATGTTACATCTCTATATTTTGCGTGCGTTAGTACTTTTACTTGTTTTAGTAATAAAATAATCCAATAAAATACTAATAGAAAT
Organism: Vernicia montana; assembly: GCA_949750685.1. Classification (NCBI taxonomy): domain Eukaryota; kingdom Viridiplantae; phylum Streptophyta; class Magnoliopsida; order Malpighiales; family Euphorbiaceae; genus Vernicia; species Vernicia montana. The sequence continues at coordinate 1,922 of CATKHJ010456516.1, forward strand.
TTCTTAATGGGTGACATACTGGTCTTGATTGACATATTTTTTGCTACCGAATTTTTTGCCTATGGGTGGATGTGACTCTGTATTGCTTTTCGACCTAAGTTGAGGGAATACGAAATAGGCCGAGACCTAAAACAGAGAACGGGAGCCGCCACCTAGTTTTTAAAAACTAGGAAAAGAATGTGACTTGGATTCCTTACTTATTACCAAACCACTTTAGTCTAGAAATTCTGGGTAAAGAAGTTGGGTACAGGCTTGGGAAGGTGTTAGGCACCCAAACCTGCTTAGCTATGAGACTGACTTCCACTTACTAGTTTTGTTTAATCTTGGATGGGTTGGGCTTTATTTGGACTTTTTAAATGACATTTTATATTCAAGTTATTTACATTTCAATCCAATCAATTAACTTAACAAATTAAATCGTAAATCCACCTAATTACTAAACCAATTTTATGCATTTTTATATTTAAACTTACCAAATTTCATTCATTTAATCTAATTAATTAACCAAATTAATTCAATTTTTCAATAAAAACATGAATTATGTCAAATAAACAGAATTATAAGTGATTAAACCTAATTAATTTCATGCAATTATACATAAATCATAAATTTGCTAAATTTATCTAAATTAATTAATTAAACCTAAATCTATCAATTAAAGGGGAAGGGGGAATTATCCACTACTTTTATCAATTATTATAGTTGGAATCCATAAACAAATAAGAAAATTAATAAATAATAATAATAAAAATATGAAAATATGGAATTTCCGGCACGTATGGGGTGCACAGGCTGGCCTGCACTCCATCCATGGGGCGCAGGCCAAGCCACGCGCCCCTGTGACCCTGCTTCTCAAAGATATACTGGTTTTGTCTCTCCTTTCTGTCTCTTTTGGCTTTTGACCTTTTGGTTACCTTGGCTTAGATTGTTAGCTTTTAAAGCATAATATATAACACTAAAAAGAATAAAAATGAATTAATAAAGAAAGAAAACAATAATAGCTAAATAAGCAAAAACAAAGTAAGTAAATAACATAGATTTAGTTTCCTGCCTCTTTTATTTTCATCTTTTATGTAATACTCCAGATGTCTGTAAGTTACCAGAGACCCAAATATAGCATGAAATTGAGTAGAGTAAGGGAAATGAGAAAGGGAATAGGAAGTTAGGAATCAAAACTCTAAAAAGAGTACGAGTTCGTAAATCAAGGCGCTAAATGCGAGATCAGCAAATTCTGACCTCAGAAAGGATTCCTAGATTTTATTTGGGGAATTTAGATAAATATGAGGATATTAGAAGTGATGGAACTTAAAAATCAAATTAGAAATGAGCACAAAATATTTTTAAGTGAAATTGGTACGTAAAGTGAGAAATTGACGGATTTCGGTTCCGGGATTTTTCACTGGTTTTGACTTAGAAAAATTTGATCAAATAATAATTAATTATAGTCCTAGAATCCTAAAAATTAGATTAAAAATAATTTCAGATATAAATTAAAAGATTTAGTGTAGTTTTAAGCATGAAAAGTGTAAAATAGTCTTTTTGCTTTATAAGTAATTATTACAATTGACTTAGGTTAACTTGAAAAAAAAAATTTAATTAAAATTTCAGCATGGGCTGCCAGAAATTTGAAAGAAAATGAATGGTGGGGATTAGTTTTTTAGTTAACTAAAGGGAAAAGGAAAAAAGAAAAATATACATATACATATAGGATAAGTTTAAGCTAATTACTTAAAAGTTGGTCATTTGAGCTTATACACGTGAAACTTGAGAAGACAAGAAAGAAAGAACAAGAAGGGAGAAGAGAGGGAAGTTGCTGGTTTGGAAAGGAAAAGAGAGGAAGAAGCTTCAAATAAGGTAAGTTTTAGAACTAAAGTTGTTTGTTTAAGTGTTTCTTGGTAGTTAACTTGTGTTTTCTTTAAGTTTCCTTATCATTCCATAATTTGATATTTTTGTTTTTGATGGGGAAAGGCTTTGGAGGAGTCTAGGAAAGGTAGAATTAGACTAAAAGGGAAGAACCAAGCACTTATGTGAAAACCTAATTGGAATCTTATTGAATTGGTGTAGAGAAAATAGAATTGGTTAGAGGAGTTGAGTTCAGTAGTTTGAGGCTCCAATCCAAGGACAATGGAGTCCGAATTTGGCCTTGGACAAAACTTAGAAAACATAGTTAAGAGTGTGAATAAGATTCTCCTAAAAGGGTTTGAGAAGATTCTTAGTAATTTGTGAGTTATGGTATTTGCATTGGAGCTATCTCTGTGTGCAGGGTTAAAGAAGATGCAGAAATTGAGAAATGATTTAATGGGCCTTAGAGTCAGATTCTGACTAAACTCAAAACTACTGAATTGGTAATAAATATGTCAAATTTTATCTGGTAAAATTTCTTGGTCTGATTCGATTCATGTTGGGATATATAGAGTCTACAAGCGGACTGGCTCTATATGCAAGATTGATAAGGATACATAAATTGAGACACACTTTTGAGGGATTTAAAGATATAAATGGTCAAGAACAAAACATATAAAATTATTCCTAGGATGTATATTTTAATTTAGTAAAATAACTTTAGCATTTGGACAAGGTAATAGGAATTTACAGTAAAAAAATGGAAGATAGCTCAGTCTGCTCAGGACAGTGATGCAGGGTAGGATTTGAAATTGCACCAAATTTTGTGTTGGGCTCAGAATGATATAAAATTTTAATATGTTGTGCCCTTGTATGTTATATTTCTAATTCCTTAAGAAACAAAGCAATTGGAGTTTTCTAGCTTAAATTATGGTAGGCACAACACTGCTGGGTCAGTAAAAGTTTCATTGGCAGAGTTTAGAAATTCAACATTTAATGTTGTTATTTAAACCCGATGAGTTATTTGTGTGTATTGGTTATATGTAAAGGTACAAGGAGGACATAAAGGAGGTGAGTAGTTAATATGATATTATTAATTGCTATTTGAAATCATAAGCCTATGTTCTTTGTTAACTACATTGAATATGCGTTTGTTATGACTAGAACTTCATATTGACCATGAGTTCTATTGTAAACCCTAGCCGTTGTATATTCAGATTCTATTGAATTCTCCATCTATATTGTATTTAAGTGCTTCTATATGTTTATTGATGTTTCTATAAGAAAACTAAATATTTTACATGAGATTTTATTACTAGACCATGATTTTTCTAAAATGATTTATAATTTCTATGTTTTGATGATGTATTACGAGATTTGTTAATATTACGAGAGTACGAGATTACTAGAATATTTAATGAATTACAAGTATTGATTACAAGTATTTATTACAAGACTAATGAATTACAAGTATTGATTACAAGTATTTATCCCATGGATGGGGTATAACATCCAAACTCTTGCTAGGAAGAGTATAATTTCTTAGCCATGGGACCTGATCAGTCTCATGTTTATTATGAGTTATTATGAGCCTATTACGAGATTACGAGCCGATGTTTATTCATAGTTTTTATATGTTTTATCACGAGCAAAATTATGCATGTTTTATCACGAGTAAATTATATAGTTTTTACATATTTTATCATGAGCAAAATTAAATATTTTTATATGATATATTATAAGCTATCCATTTGTATTCTTTGATTATGAGCATAAGTATAATTTAAAGTACGATTGAGTCATGAATTTTTAGAATTTTAAGTAAGTTTTTGTATAAAAGGTATAAGTTATGTGTTACTAGATAATGAGTTGATTTTATTATGAATCGTATTAAAGTTTTTATGAATTGCTTCTTGAATTTTAATTCTTATAACAAGTTTAGAAAATATGAGTTTCGTTTTGAACCTTTGTTTGATCATGAGATCATTATCTAGAGTATGTTATAAGGAGTATATCAAGTATCATCCTTGTAAAGTATCATTGATCACCTAGCCTAGCAATACGTGATAGTATATTAATTTTTCACTGAGTATTCGACTCACCCCAATTTCCCCTATTTTTTTTACAGGAAGATAGTAGTCCGACTAATGAGCTCAAGTTGAAGCTCGAAGTTAAATGAAGAAGAGAAATTTTTGTATCTTACATATATATGTATATAAGTCAAGAATATTTGAATATATTCTTAGATGTTCCATGGGAATTTAAGAACCTTAAATGAAAGTAATATGTAATATGCAACTTGTGAATGACTTAGGAACTTCTTAATTATGTGATGTTGATATTGAAATTTAAAAATAAGAAAATTGATAACATAAGTTAATATGTATAAATGTACAGTTAATTATCAATATGTGAACTTAATGTGTAAGAATTACCTTTTATATAAATTAATGAGTATGAGAAAAAACATTGGGAGGATTTGTATTGGCTATGGAGTTGAGGATATAAGGGAGAAAACTATTTGGAAGTGTGGTTTTATGCAGGTTGTGATCTTGGAAAAATTGTAAATGAATGGAAATGCTTAATGTCCAGCTGTTATGCTGCTGTAATTTTAATTGTATGTGAAAATTTGTGGGTTCTACGGGTTTTTGGTGGCCTTAGGCCTACCCATGCTGTAGGACCGTCGCACCCCGAAAGCGAGATGTGACATTTTATATTCATACACTTTCACAAAGTGATACTGGTTTTTAAATATGTCATTCTTACATTATGTAAAAACAAATACCATAACAAGTAAGATTAACGAAAATAAATCATATTTGTTCTTTTAGTCATAACAATTCAAGAACCGGTCTTGATTGTTGTGACTAACATGAACTAATATATAAAAAATAAAAAAAATAAAAAAAAAAACTGAATACAAAACACAAAAGAAAAAAAAAAAAAAAAAATATATATATATATATATATATATATAACAAAAAATTAATTGAAAGGGAAGAAATCCACCGATTACAATATATCCTAGGGCACTTTATAATAATCTGACGGCATTGGGAATCATAGATTGATGGATTATTGCCCTCAATGGCTTAACAACATTTTTTTACCTTTCTTTTTCAAGAACTTTGGATCACAAACCTTTAAACTAGGTGTTTTGGTATGTTTTTCTCTCAAAAACCCTTTGAAAACTTCAGAATCTAAAACCTTAGCCTCCAAGAAATCGAACCCCTCTCCCAGCTGCAAAAGAATGCCTAAATAGGTTGAGAAAAATCAATTAAAAATGGAAAGGAAGATCTCTCCTATTTAGAATGATCTTCTAAATAGGAAAGATTCATTGTTTTCAGTTAAGGAAACAAGAATCCGTTGATTTGGGTTACCAAAAACAGTGTTAGATCAATTTAGGAAGGAAAATTGTTATGTCGTATTTTGTTATAATTTTTATTAGAGTTAATTGTTTAGTTTTTAGTTTAATTTGGTCATTTTAATATTTTTTTTGATATTATTTTGTTAGTTTTATATTATGGTGTTAGTGTGTAGATTTCAAGTGAAAATTATGCATTGGCAAGTCAATTGGTGAAGTTGGAACTAAACATGCGTTGAAGGAAGGTGAAGCTTGAACAAGAGTGTTTTCAAATTGAACAAGGGTATTTTCAAGTGGAAAAAGGATTGAAAAAGGGTGTTTTCAAAGTGAACAAGGTGTTTTCATCCTTTTATAAAAAGGAACTTTTTGAGCCGCAAAAGAGAGGGAACGCAACACGGATAGGGTTTTGGGAGAGAATTGATTCGAGAGAACAATTCTCAATCTCCTTTCAATCTATTATGCTGTTACAAAAACAATTAGTTTGAGATTTAATTCAAAATTTCCATCAACTGTTCTTGTTTTGGATTGAAAATTAATTTAGCTTAGATTAAATTGTTTAAAGGATTGAAATCGGAATTGGGGGAAACTCTAACCTAAACAGTACAGTACTCTCCATTCTATCTTTAATCTTATTTCAATTCAATTAATATTATTGTTTTGTGATTTCTTAGCATGATGATGATTGTGATTAAGATTGAAATTAATTATTTGATTGAATTGATGAACATGGAATTTACCATGAGCTAAATATTTTTAATCTAGGGTAAAGATGATTCCTTTTGAATGACTATGTATGGGCTAATTATAGGTTATATTAATTTGTAAATCTTAGTTGAATTGTTTAAATTAGAAATTAATTGTCTGGCCAACCCTTGATTAATTTTAGCTAGTGAATGAGGTTGAGAAACAAATTCAATACCGGAATTAAATTCAATTAAGGATTAGGTATGAATCAAAAATGTATTACCTAACTAAATATTGATTAATTGATTAATTAATTGTTATTAGGTTACAATATGTGAATACGAAAGTTATCAGACTTGTAATCTACATTAGTTTTGTTTAATTAATTATTTGACTTGGCAAAATAATTTATTTTAATAATTAGCTGAACATAAGATTTTAATTGGATAATCTGAACCCTAGACTTGTTGAATTAATTGTTGAACTTGAGATTTATTTGCTTTCTTAATTTAGTTTAGTAAATTATATTTTCTATTCATTACTTATTCACCATTCCAATTTGACTAGAGTGTTTAGGAATTATTTTTATTGTTTTATTTTATATGTTCATAATCACACTACCCTTGCATAGTCTTCCTTGAGAGACGACCTTGGGGTGTCTTACCATTATTACAGCAGCCTCATATATTTGTGAGTAGTTGCCTGAGCCTAGAATTATTAGGTTACTTTTAGGCACAACAAGATTTTGGTGCCGTTGCCGGGGAAGGCTATAGGCGTAGTGTGATTATTTTTATTTATTTTATTCTTGTTTTTGTGTTCTGAATTAAAAAAAAAAAAAAGTTTGTTATTGTGTTTTTCTTTTATTTTCTTTTTTGATTTAGTTATTTTGTTTTATTTTTGTGAGCAGGTGCTCTTAACTGTTTTTCTAGTGTTTTCTTAATTTATGCAGGGTAGGAGATCTCAAGGAGGAGAGCTAGTACCCTACATTGACAATATTCACAGGGTAAACAAGAGAACCATAGCACAATTTGAGTACTGTTCATAAGACAGTAAGGAGGATTATCAGGAATAAGAAGAAGAGGAACAAGACAGAGAAGCTCAATTTCAAGAAAGAGTTGAGCAACAAGAAGACATGGCAAATAGACAGCCTACAATAAAGGAGTTTGCTAGGCCTATCATTGGCACAACAACTTCTTGTATCAGATTAGGGGATGTAGCCCAAAACTATGAGCTGAAGACTCTTCACCTTAACCAGTTGCCAAATGAACATCCTCTTAACTTCATCAGAGAATTTTACTCCATCATTCAGACATTTCCATTGTAAGGTCTGAATGAGGATCAATTAAGGATGCGTTGTTTCCTTTACACTTTAAAGGATAGGGCAAAGGCGTGGCTGATGAATTTGGCTCCAAATTCTCTGGCTACTTGGGATGAGGTCTATAATAAATTCATGGGAAAGTTCTATTCCCACCAGAAGACTGTAGACCTTCGAACCAAAATTGCTACTTTCAGTCAGATGGAAAGAGAGCCTTTTCATGAGGCCTAGGAGCGTTTCAAGCTACTTCTGATATAGTGTCCCCATCACCACTATCCTCTCCAGCTACTAAACCAATTTTTCTATGATGGGCTGACACGGCAGTGTTAGTATACAGTTGATAATGCAGCTGGTGGAGCTATGGGAGAGAAAACAACAATAGAAACTTATGAGCTGTTTGAGATGTTGGGAGCAAATTCCCAATAGAAAATTTCAAGAGAAATAAAGCAGGAGTACATGAGGTTAACACTAATCAGGAGTTCGCAATGCAGCTTGCTGAGTTAACTAAGCAAGTGAATCTGTTGGCAATAAAGGGAAATCAAACTCCACCTACTCATGAGGTATATAATATCTGTGGAGTTCATGGTCATGGAGCTAACATATGCAGTGCTGCAGTTGATTCTTTTGCAAGTGAGGAAGTTAATGCTTTGCAAGGTTCCAACCGACAGAAAGAAATGACCCATACTCCAACACCTACAATCCAAGGTGGAGAAATCATCCTAATTTTTTCTGGTTAGGTAGTAATCAGCAGCAACCTCAACAACAAGTCTAACTCTATCAGAGGTCAAACCAATTCCAAGGGCAATCATCTAACCAAGTGCAGCATTAGCCCAATAAACCATCACTAAAGGATAGCTTGAGTTCCTTCATACAAGTGAGTGCCCAAAACCAGGAAGCAACTAATAGGAGACTTGATTCTTTGAAAGCTTCAATGAAGAGGGTGGAGACTCAAGTTGGCCAGTTGGCAGAACAAGTAAAGCTCCAAATCAAAGGGAAGTTACCAAGCCAACCTGAGCAAGCTATGACAGTCACTGCACTTCTCAGAAGTGAAAATGAAGGGATGAAATAGCAAGTAGCTAAACCTAAGGAAAAGAAAATTGTAAGGATTAAAACTGCTGAACCGTGATGCAAGGAAGAAAGGGAGGCTTTTCCTTCTAAGTATTTCCATAAGGCAGTTAACCTTTATAGACCATCCATTCCGTTTCATGGTCGCTTTCCAAGTGAGAGCAGTGATAGTGCTAAGAGTGTCAAAGCAGCAATTATTGAAAAGAAGGCACCAAAGGAAAGCAATAAGGAATTGGTGACAGCCAATACAGATTTAGAACAGCAAACACCACCAAAAGGGAAAGATCCAGGTAGTTTTATTTTAAATCTCTCTTTGGTGAATGGTAAGAAATTTTATGGCATGTTAGATCTTGGTGCTGGCATAAATCTTATGTCATTTTCTTTATTTAAGCAATTAGGACTTAATAATTTGAAACCATCTAACATGTGCATTCAGTTGGCTGATAAGTTTGTTAGGTATCCTCGTGGGGTAGTAGAGGATGTGGTAGTTGAAATTAAAGGTTTGAGTGTTCTTGTTGATTTTATAATTTTAGATGTTGAAGAGGAAAATGAAAAGGAGCAGATTGTGCTCCTTGGAAGACCTTTCATGGCTATCACCAACACCCAAATTGATGTGAATAAGGGAATATTAACAATGTTAATTTTGGGTAAAACTGTGGAATTTTCAGTGTTTGACAATTTACTAAAATCATCTCCAATAAATTGTGCATTTATTGGTAATGTTGATGTGATTGTCAATTCTAAGTTTGTGCAGGGGAGTAATGTAATGAATTTTCCAACTCATTCTCTCGGTGGAATAGGCCAAGGCCCTCAATTTGATAGGAAGGTATTTTAGGTGAGAATGGTGGAGAGCATCTTGCTTGATGATACCTAATTTAAGGAAATGTACCAACGTCCAGCTAAATGACGTTAAACAAGCACTATTGGGAGGCAACTCAATTTATTTTTATTAATTTTTGTTTAATAAATTTTAGTTTGACTATATTAGTGTTTAATTAATTTTAGTTTGATAATATTAGTGTTAAATTTTTGGTAAAATGGTAGTTTTTAATGTCTTTCTATAAATTTCTTAGTAATTTTTAGAGTCAGCAGTAGTCTAAGGTCATGCCTTGAAAAATGTGTGTGCTTCTAGGCGTGGGATTCACTATCAACTTAATGAAAATATTGACACATGAAACACTTAGAAGAACGCCCATTTCTATTGGCCTTGAACTCGCTGTATAACTTTGGAATAATAAGGGTCAAGGATTTAAGTTATTATTAAAAAAAAAAAACGTGCATTTTGCTTTCTTAAAAGGGCATTTTAGGCTGATTAACTTGTCAAAAAGAGGTGTTTTCTTTTAAGAAAATGGGTGTTTTTTTTTATTATTATTAAAAAAAAAGCTAAACAAAAACTAAACACTGCGTTTCATAAGAGGTTTTCAACAAAGTGTTTTGCCTTTTTGCTCTCTCTCTAAATCAGGATAATGAACTATTACTGACCTTGTCGTCGCTCCACCGATCAACCGCAGCCCCGCCGTTTTTCGTAGTCGGTCCGTCCAGTCCTTGCTATCGTCGCCCGTCTAACGCTCACATCCTTGTTGTCCTCGCCAGTGGAGAGCGAGTTTTTAATCTCGTTTGGGTTTTCAAAGTTTGCCACTGCTTGCAGCTGCTCCACCTCAGCTCTGATCAGTAGCCATCCGGTCTGTCAAGTCGATGATGTCGCAGCCAGTCGAGTGCGAGGCTTCAATTTCTTCTAGGTTTATGGGTTGCAGGAGCTCCTATCGGCCTTCGAAGCTTGTCCACTGCTCGCCACTATTGCACCGATCCATCATAAGCTCCGCTCCCTGCACCGTCGACGACAATGCCCTTTTAGCCCACTGAACCATTGCCTAAATCGCCAGTCATCGCCATTGAAGCGTCTGGCAAATCACTCACAAATCACTGCCGCTCCACCACAAAACCAGCAGGCGATCCCAGCATCCATTTTCCAGTCCCTGTTTCTACTTGTGTTTTGGTTTTTGACTTGCAGCACCAGCTCAGCTCAGTCCAGCGACCATCAGCCAGCAATTTCAATCGTTGTTCACTCCTCTCATTTCAACAGTTGCTCATTCTTGACACCATCGACTACCATAGTAAGTAATTTTTATTTTTGTTTTTCAATTTTCTGATTTTCTTTTATTTCTGCTATTTATTAATTTAAAAAAAAATCAATTCATTTTAATTCTTAGTTAAGTTATCAATTTACGATAGCTCTAGTTTAATTTAATTCTCAGTTTAGTTCAAACATAATATTACTAATAATAGATTGATGAATAAATTTTTCTAGTAAATTAGTTTCAATTCTTAGTTTGTTCTTTGTCTTTTGTGCTTGAATTTACAAAAATAAGAAAATAGATTACATTTAATTTGGTTAAGTTTCAGTATTTTTATGCTTTAACTATGTTGTTCATGTTCTATGTTCTAATTATATTTCAAAAAAAAAAAAAAACAATTAGGTTAAATTAGATTAATTTTATTTTAGTTCATATTTCCTTAATTATATATGTCGTATTTTATTTTATTTTTCTGTTAGTTGGTATTTGTTTCCACACTTGATCTTTATGCAGGTTTCAGCTAGTTCGGCATTACAATAGTGGCTTCCCCTATTTGTTGACAATGTGTCTTCTTATTTAAGGGAGTTTTCTTCCCTTCTTTCTTTATCATTTCACAATGAGAACATTGTATGTTTCAAGTGTGGGGGAAAGGGTTTAGTAAATTTTAAAAATTTTTGAAAATTTTTGGGATTTATTGAATTGCACTTGGGATTTATTGAATTGCACCTTGTTAATTTAACATCAATTTTGAGGTAATGTTATGGAATTATGCTAATTTTCTTGAAGTATGATTTTTGGTATGATTTTTGACTTGATTAGTTTAGAAGATTTTGGGAAGTAAATGTTGAATATCGATTGTAGTTGTGGGGTTTGAAATGTGTTATTCTTTTGAACTACTGTGAATTTGTGGCCTTTGTTGTGTTTTATATTGTTAAAATTAATGTGTTATATTCTTTTTGTTAGTTATTATAGGTTTGGTTGCTCTAAAAATTAAAAAAAAAAAAAGAAAAAAAGAAAAAAAATATGCAAAAGGAGGTAATTCCTAATAAATGCATAACAACTCTCTACTTCTCTAGTTGGACTGCTTAGTAACTAGGAGCATCCATGAACCCCATGGTTGTCTTTTACGTCAAACGATGGTTTAATTATGAGTATGCAAAACTACTCTAAGAGTTTCTGTTGAATGTTTTGGAATTGAAACCTAGGGATGAGTTGTATGCATTAATAAAAAAAAATCAAATAAAGAAAAGAGCAATTATACCTATTTTAGCTAACAAAGTGAATGACTCTGTAAAAGTTATTAAATTAATATGGTCATGAATTCACAGTATGGATTTAGGATTTCGCATGGATGATCACATGCTTAGATTGGTGTTCTCTATTTATTGATTGAGTTCTAACTTGCTAGTTGAGAATAAGTGTAATACCCCGAACATTCATGTATTAACTTCTAATTGATGATTTGAATGAGTTACAAGTGTTGTTGCATGTGTATTGAGAAAACAGGGTTGAACGCACGTTCGCCCTTGGTCTTCGACTTTCGGTCTTCGACCTTCGGTCTTCGCCCTTCGTCTTCGACCTTCGATCTTCGCCCTTCGACCTTCGGTCTTCGCCCTTGGTCTTTGACCTTCGGTCTTTGAATACAGGGTTAAACGTACGTTTAAATTGTTGAATGCTCGTTCAACAGCTCTCTGTGTAAATAGTGAATTTCAGGAAATTGGGGATGAACGCTCGTTCAGCATGGTGAACGCTCGTTCAAAAGCTCTCTGTGTAAATAGTGGAGATTTTGTGTTTTTGGCCTGAATGCACGTTCAACTAAAGTGAACGCTCGTTCAATTATCGGGATTTATAAAGGGGGGGCAGCAGCCCCAAATCGAGAAAACACAATCTTTTTCATTTATTTCAGTTCCAACTGTCTCAACCCTCTAGTAAACTCCATAAATGCTACTATAAGGTCAAGATCCATTATTCTAACTCCAAGGTAACACATTTATTGCATGGTTAAGAGGATCTAGGGTTAAGATATCTATTTCCTCTTCTCTTTGTTCAAGCTCTTGATTGAA
>CATKHJ010456525.1:0-48574 GCA_949750685.1 Vernicia montana
AAATAAATTATATATTTTTCACATAAATTTATTGTTAAATAATAATTTCTGTGAAATAATAATTTTTAAGAAATATTTATCTTTTGTTTTATTTATGTTAAATAAAATATTTTTTTAACATAAATTTACCAAATAAAAAAATTAATGCAAACAAACAATTTAATATATTAACTTAACATAAATATTAATTATATAATTACTAACCTCTTTTGATGTAAATTTCTTCAAAATATTTTATTATGTAGAAGCTTAATCTACAAAAAAAATACACTTGACAATTATTTTTTACCCATATATAAATTATTTATAAAAAAAATAATAACAAAATTAAATTAAGTAAATTTATATTTATTTATAATATTAAAAAAAAAATAATTGGGAGCTTGGAATAGAATGAATGAAGAAAGACTGAGTTCAAGGACTTTTAAACATTTGGAGCTCATAAACCGGTATTGTTCTTACCGGTTTTGTCCCATCACTAACTTTTTCGGAGGAATCTGGCAGTGGCGGAAAATGACAAACAAACCGGCAATATAATTGCCGGTTTTTTCACAAGTGTCTAAGGAAACCGGTATTTAAAACACCGGTTTCCATAACACCTAACTTTACACAGACAAATCGGCAATTATATTGCCAGTTTCCTTAGACACTTTAAAACCAAAATAGTGTACCTAACTTCCCAGCTAATTTTAGTAAGCATTAAAATTTATTTTAACAAAACCGGCAACATAAATGCCATTTTTAAAGTCAGAAAGTCAAAAGTGTCAAAAAGTAGCATGTTTCAATAATTTTCTTTAAAAATTGCATATATCGGTAATTATTTCTTAAAAATAGCATAATGAAGAAAAAAACCTGATTTTGATTATTGCCTGTCACTTTAATTAAACATTTAATTGATAGTTTCCATCCAATATTCATTCTTGGGAAGATTTATTTCCAAGCTGACCATTCACTATTATTTTATAAATATGACTTTGGTCCAACTCAGACCTGTTCGTGAGCTGAGCCTCAATTTAGAAAATGTTTAATTTTCCAAAGACTCAGCCCATAATTTCTTTTACTAATTATGGCTCTCCGCCTACAAATATGTCTCCAGCTACTTGGAACAACAAAGTAAATTTACAAGAAAGTGAACCAGAAAAATAACAAAAAAAAAAAAAAAATACAACTTTGATGAGAAAACCCTTTTGCTTTATATCCAAGTAGAAAAAAAAGAAAAATAGCCTATAAACTGCAGCCTGATATTAGTCTTATCAGGCTTTATTCATCACTCATTCATGTTAGGTTCTAATGGACTTCGTTGAGGTTCCAGAGAACCACCCCAAGTTCTAATTCGCTCCTCAGCTTTCTCAGCCTGCAATTATTAGTTAATTTCGTTAATCCTGCAATGAACATACTATACTAGCAAGAATTTTCAGGTTCTTGTCTGTGCTGTTAAGTTCTTAAAACACTTAATTGAGTTTAATCATTGCCTGTCACAAAACAGTAGCTGTAACAATATGTTCTCTATTTTGATTAATTTCTCTGATATGTGTTATATATCTATGAAGAAAATTAATGTAAATACTTACTTCTGTGTGCCAATTAGTTCGGAGAAAGACAAAAGCTATGATGAGTAGTTGAAGCACATAACCAGCCAACATTCCTGTCCAGATGCCCTTAACACCTAGGTTAAACTTGTATCCAAGCAAGGCACCAACAGGAATTCCTACCATATAGAAACTCCCAATATTAATAAAGGCAACTAAGAATTGCCAGCCTGCACCCACTGCCACTCCTGCAAATGTCAAGATAAACAAAAAATTTAGTGCAATGATTGCATCTTTATACACTTGAAATTAGATTGATAATTGTTTGTAGCAGACCATGCGTCAATTTGGCATTGAAGTTGAAACTGCTTTTCCCAAAGAGCATCAATATTTATTGTTGTTGGAAAAAAAAAAATTGGACAGGCTATTTTGAAACTTTTATGATTAGAAGTTAGAACATGTGAAATTCAACTTTAATGACCTCTAATCGATATTTTCAACATGGTGCTTTTCTGAATAGCAACTCAAGCAGACATTATATATACATTAGATAGTGGAGATTGGAGAGTTTAGTTTCAATTACCATGGAGCACAGGTAGGATGCTGTTGAGAAAGATTGTTGCTGCCAAGAAGTAAGCCAGCTTTGTTGCTTCTTTCATAACCTCTGGTTTTCCAGTGAACACCTTTGGAAAATCATTCCTGGCTAGTAGAATTGCAGCAGTGAATACAAGTCCAATTATTGCAGAAGTTAAAACAGTCACCACAACTGAAAGTTTTGCTGCTTTAGGATTTCCAGCTCCAAGCTCATTCGATACTCGCACACTGCAAGCGAATCAAAGTTTTCTAATAAGGTGGACCAATTTTAAATATGAATGGAGCGTAAACTACCTATTACTAGATAAAATTGACAAAACCAAATTTCCCAAATTTCGAAGTCTGTGTTTATAATTGTTGATCAATGATATACATATACCAAGACAGCAGCAACTGACCTTATTGCTGCATTGAAACCGAGACCAATCATCAGAGTCCATGATTCCAGGTTCATGCTGCAATTAAGAAGAAACATCGAATTCTCTGCTAAAGAAATGTCCTACTAAACCTGATTTCACTTAAAGAATGGTAAAATAGGAACAGAACTCTTACCAGATGGAAATGGCATCTACTGCAATTTTTGGATTCTTTAACCATCCTACCATAAGAATCACAATTGTAAAGTACCATAGCTCCAAGCTGTAATCATGAAGACAATAAATAAGTATTGTGAATTCCTGAACATGGATTTTGCCAAAAGAAAAATTTTTTGGGTACTAACCATAACATTACAGCTGATGCAAGTGATAATTTTACAAAACCAGTCAATGACTTGAAAGCTGAATAGGAAAAACCAGTCCAAGCCTCTGGGAAATAACCAGAAACAACATAAAACAACTGACCCAAAACTACAATCCACCATGAAATGTTCCCTGCGATGGCAGCACCAAGTAGCCCATGATCCAATTTTGTGACAAGCACCCAATTCAACAACACATGAAATGTAAGGGTTACTGCGGAAATTATTGTGATAATCCATACTCTTGATTGCGATTGGAGAAACTTCTGTATTGGGAAATTGATGGCATAAGCAAACAATTGAGGAATTATCCATATTGAGTACTTTCCAGCAAGCTTTGAAATATCTTTGTCTTGGTGAAGGAGTTGTAGTAATGGTGAAGCAAAAACATAAAAGGGTGTTAAAACAAGAGCTGTGACCCCAGTAATGATCCATGATCTTTGCATATAGATTCCAAGCATGCTGACTTGTCCAGCACCAACAGCTTGACCACATAGTGTCTCCAGGGCACTTCCCATCCCTAGCTAATACAGAGAAGATCAAATATGAATATAATACTGAGCTCAGGTTCAAATTCATATATAACAATTTCATCAGAGTTTCCAATTTCTGCTGATAGTAAAATGGTGTTTTACATAACTAATAAGATTTGGCTTAGTGGTACTATAGTTATCTTGGATTAGCAGTGCTAGAATTGTTTGCAGGATTAGTGGCAATGATATTGGAGTTGTCTCCAGGGTTAGTAATACTAGTGTTATCTCCAGGATGGTGAGACGGTACTATGGCACTAGAGTTGCCGAGTTGGAGTTCACCATGACCATGAGGTGGTATTATAAGTACTGTTTCCGGTAATATTGTAAACTAAAACTCCAATAAGAGCAATAAATAAAATAATTGGTGTTTCACATAATAGATTGAATTGGGTACAAATTACTTACCATGACTCCAAATACAAAGCCTTCAATTACATTCTGAGCAATGGAAACTGCAGCTAGCTCCACTTCACCCAAATGGCCAACAAATGCAGAAGTCACAAACCCGAGAGAGAATTGGGTTACTGCTGTCATCATAGCAGGTGCTGCTATTTCCCACATCTTCTTTGATTCATCCCAGCTTTTCTTCACTATCTTTTTCCTACCCATTAGCCTATTGTTCATCTCCATCTGCATCCCAAAATGCCTTTCTTGAACTGAAGCTTCTTTTTCCTCCATCAGAAATTGTTGTTTCTGTTCCCTTTCACCTTATCATGTTGTTCCCTTTCTTTGTAAAAGACCCCACTCTCTGTGTCTCTCTATTCCTTTTGAACTAATATGCATGTAGATGCAAGAGGATTCACCATATGTATGTAACAATATTCTCTCTTAGGAAAAATATGAAATACACTAATTACTTATCATTTTGAACTTTTATAACAAAGACCCTTAATTTAAGAATTACCCATTTTATAAGAAATCATTTTAAATTTGATTTAGTATGAAAGAGACAAAATTTTCATTACATAGAAAAGATGATATAACAAAAATGGGCAATAGGTAACATGATTGAAAAGGAAAATTTTGTGTTCCTACCACCAAATTTTCTGTAATGAAATAAAGAATATGTGGAGAAAAAAAGATATCGGTATTTTTTCAATTATATTAGCTAAAATATCTAATCACTCATTGAATTGGTGTACGAGATAAGTCTATATATCCAATATGAAAAAAAAAAAAAAAAATCCCTATTAAAATAGTAATAGTTTGCTAAGGATAATAATGAAAAATAGACACAGATAATAATACTAAATGTATAAAAGGCAGGGCTTACTGAACTTATCTTTGAGAGGGGACTTTTGGAGGCACCGCTCACTTTGGTAACGCAATCCTGTGTGTATTTATTGACCGAAATTGCTACGGGCACCGCTCCACTGTACCGCGCCTTATTTTTTTTTATAATCTAGAAAAATCAAGACTTCTATACTTTTGAATATGTTCTTCTTATCAAGACTTTTATACTTGTTTTGAATATGTTCTTCTTCTTCCTAGTTTTAATTCTTTATACGGTGGATCTAATTTATAAATAAATATAAATTTATAATTGTTAGATCACTCATTTTTAATATTGATAATTATAAATGAATCTTATCAAACGGTCAAAATTAAAAATGAGTGATATGACAATCATAAATTTAAATTTATTTATAAATCAAGAGTACCGTAAAAAGATTCCCTAATTTTCTTTCTTGAATACTCTTTTGTACTATAATATATTTGATTATAATATTGAGATTAAATAATAATTTAGTTTTTTTCAAATCCTGAAAAATAAATTCATCC
Organism: Vernicia montana; assembly: GCA_949750685.1. NCBI lineage: Eukaryota > Viridiplantae > Streptophyta > Magnoliopsida > Malpighiales > Euphorbiaceae > Vernicia > Vernicia montana. The sequence continues at coordinate 5,178 of CATKHJ010456525.1, forward strand.
TTATATAACTAGTAGTTATTAGCCTTTGAATTAATATTATTGAAATACATGCAACAACTTTATTTCCTGTACATATTGTATTTGTTTAAATTTATTTCATGTCCAAATTAAATTGTAATATTTATTTATAATAATAATTATTTTTAAAAAACTTTAATAAACATTTTAATTCAAATACTTTTAGAAAAACACACACGGAACTACAGGAAGGAAATTTGGATAGAGTTAGTGGCGAGGGGTGGCAATATATATATATATATAAATGAATATAATGAGTATAAGTATTTTTATATGAATTAAATTATTTTTACGATTCATAATTATTTTTAGAATTTTTTTACCAATTTTTTTAAAGTATATAACATTTTTTTTAAAGATTTTATGTAAAATTTTTAATCTTATAATGACTATTAACTTATATTTTTTTATACACATTATTTAATAGAAGAAATATGTTTAATATACATTTTAATTAAATTTTCCTCCAAAATTTCAATTCTAAATCTGCCCCGACATTGAAATGCTTTGGTTGGATTTTAGTTTCAATTCTAAATTTGTCCTTAAACTGAAGTTCTTAATTTGATGGAAAATTATTGTCTACACTAAATGCATAGATTTATCTCATACATCAAATTAATGAGTGATGAGATATTTTAACTAATATAACTCTTTTGTCTATTTTTTGCCTAGTGAAAAGATACCAATACTCTTTTTTTACTCCATATATTCTTATCTCATTGGATTGGTGTATGCACCTAATGTAGACAAGATTTGGCAACGAGGTGAGGAGAGGAAAGGAGATTATTTTAAAGGGAAGGGAGGGAGAAAATTTCAATTTATTTTATTTGGCAAATTAAAATTTGATTAATAAGGGAAATAAAGGAAAATAATGTTATTTTATTTGGGTGAAAATGAAAAGAATGAGAATTATAATTGTAAAAAGTTAAAAGTGTACAAAATAAATAAAAAAGAAAACATGTGAGTTATATAAACTATTAAGGGTAAAAAAGATAAAATACATATAATATAAACTTTCTCCAAAAATTAAAATTTTTTACACTCTAATTTGGAGTGTAATTAATTTCAACTCATATAAAGGGAATGAAGTTGAATTATTCCCCTTCCTTCCTCTCCCTTCCCTTCTCCTTATTATAAAAAATTAGAGTCAAACAAAATAATTATCAATTTCTCTTTCATTCTCCTTCCTTCATTTTCATTTCAAGTTCATCTATGCATAGTATCAGTCTAATTTGATTTTGGTTTCAAGTACTGTAAAAATAAAATCATAGTGAGATATGGTTATAAAAAAAATTATGGGATGGTGACAATGACAGCACAAACTTGTATTCTATTTTTAATAAAATACTATTTATTCCTTAAAATTTAACTTAATTAATAAGTTCACATTTTTCAAAAATGAGTTATACATTTGTTTTCATTAACAAAATAGTTATTTCGTTCAAAATAATTAAAATTTTATGTTAAGTTAATTAAAAAAGACTAAAATATCTTTATATATATTTTGTGGTTATAAAATCTAATATAATATAGTCTCTCTTTTTTCTATTTCTTTCTTTTTGAATAAAAACTTAAATTAAATATTTTTTTTCAATTTTTTCTCCTATTTTTTTCTAAAAAATTAAAAATCATACTTTATATTTTAAATAAAAAAAAAAATTCTACACTATAAAAAATATATATAACCTTTTATTTTAATTATTTTGAAATGCATATATAATTTTTTTTTTACTTAAAACTATTTTTTTTATGTTATTAGAATATGTAAAATAATTTTTAAAACAAAAATTCAGTTCCATTGAATTAAAAAATATATATATTATCTTCATTATGTCACAAAATTAATTTTTGATTTAATTAGACAAATTTTTTTAAAAAAATTAGTACGAATCAATTTGATTTTTTTTTCCCTTATAATCAAGGGTATTTTAATATTTTTACTATTAAATATTCCCTTTGACCACTAAAAATTTCTTTAACTAACAACAAATGACTATTTTATTAACGAAAATAAAAGTGAGAAACTATTTAATTTATTTTTTAAAAAAGAGGGACGAATGTGTTAATTAAACTAAACCTAAGGAATTAAATAGTATTTTTCCTCTTCTTTTAATCACTCTAGCTGCTTCTTTCCTTTTTTTTAAAAAAAAATTATTTCACAGTAAGGTGATATTATGACTCAATTTTCACTCATCATATTAAATTTAATTATTATTTTTTTAATTTAATTAAAGACGTACTATTTATACCAAGATTTAAATATTCATAAATAAGGATTCACAATGTCTCTCATTTTTAATTCCTTTTCCCCATTGAAGTAGTTATCACCAAATAATTTAATTATTATTTTTATCCTATTTCAATTATTTCATAAATAAATTAGGGTGGATATATATTTTGAAATTTTGTAATCTCAATGACCAGCTAGCTTAGGTAAATACTTTGACATTAATGTGGCAATATGGCAAGTTTGTAACCCTTCAACAACTCTCCTACCATATGTAGATATGTAGTTGGAAAGTGGAAACTACTTAGTAGTAATTAGTAAGCAAGGGTTGAAAATAGAACACAAACATTGTCATCACATTCCTTTTTCTTTTCTTATTTTCAGTGACAAAATTAAATAACATTTTGTTCATCTCAGATTTGACTTCATCATCTTTCCAGATGTATATATGTTTTTTACTAGTTATTGAACTTTTAAGGTGGATAAATAATTTTTTTTTTTTTATATAAAAGACTTTTAAGGGAAAATAATTGTAAAATGTTTGAAACTTTGATCTTTTGAATTAAGAAGCATATTTAATTGTTAATTTATTTTAGTAGACTACAGTAGCTTTCAGATAAATTTATAAATCAATCGAAACTAAATTTTCTTTTCGGACGAATCTAATTATTAAATTATTAATCTATTGTGATTATTATTATTATTATTATTATATATATATATATATATATATATATATATATATATATATATATATATATAATCGGTTAACCGTAATCATCGGTTTATATATATACAAAACCGAAATCAAATAAAAAAAATTTTAAAAAAATAAAAAATAAAAATCGAATCCGAAACTATTTAACTGGTTAATTGAATTTTTCCCTTTTTGTTTAGTAGGAAATCACTTGCATGCATGTTTGAATTATTTGATATTATGGTGGGATCTGTTATTTGTTTAGGTGGAATTTTTTTTTCATGTTTGTTTTTTATTGGGTTTATGGAAAACTAGATAACATGAAAATGAAACTATACGAAACGAACACCGGAAAACGGCATTTTCTAAAAATATAAGAAACGAAAATGTGTAAATATAAAAAATATTGGAGTATTTTTATAAATATTAATTTTTCATATAAAAATATAGGGATATTTAGAAAAAATCTTTTTCAATTGTTATTATAATAGGTGAATAATAAATTAATAAATATAAATAATTAATGAACATATAAAAACAAATAATAAATAAATATAGATGATAAATATCAAAAAAAAAAAAATATATATATATATATATAGATGATAAATGAATAAATGTAAAAAAAAAATACAGTTTTATATGAATATAAAGTTAATAACTTGATACAAATAATAAATAAAATTTTATTCTATTTAGAATGTAACTCCATAAAATGAAAAGAATTATAATTTCCTATATAAAAACAACTCTAACAACTTTCAAAAAACATAGAATTCCAGCAAAATAACAAGAAGAAAATAGTGGTTATATAAAATAATTCATATTAATGTTGTTCTACTCACTACCGATAGCTGCTATGAGGAATATATCACCGACTAGATATCACAGTTGTCCATAGTTGAGTCGCAACTCACAAGAGAGATGGAAGATATAAATTGAATTTTGGAGAGATGAAGAAAATGCATTGGTTTTTTACTTTAAAAAAAAAACTGAGAAACGCGTTTTTTGCACAAAAACACGTTTTCAAATTGGATAAATTACTATGCAATCCCTGAGGTTTAATCAAATTAACTGTTTCGTCCCTCTAATTGGGCAAACTAATGAATTTATCCTTGAGGTTTTTGTCCGTCCAACTAATTAGTCATTCTGTTTAATTTTTTTTTTATTTTTACAGTTAAAATCAATAAAAAAAATTAATATTTTTATACTTTTAATATAATTGATTGCCTAATATACTATTGGGTTAGATTATAAAAAAATAACTAAGCCCTATAATTATTTACCTTCCTAATTTCTCTCTATCTACACTGATTTCCCTCTTTTTTTTCCCTCTTCTGAAATTTTCCCTCATTTACTCTTAAATTTTTCATCTAACTCAATATTCAAATTAATTATCAACACCTAGTTAATTAATTAATCATTGAACTCCATCAAATGTTAATTAATTAAATATGAAAAAAAAAATCCCAGTAGGTTTTTTTTTTCATATTTAATTAATTAATATTTGATAAAGTTCAATAATTAATTAATTAATTAACTAGGTATTGTTAATTAATTTGGATATTGGGTTAAATGAAAATTTTAAGAGTAAATGAGGGAAAATTTTAGAGCAAAAAAAGAGAGGAAAATTAGTGTAGATGGAAGGAAATTAAGAAGGTAAATAATTATAGGGCTTAGTTATCTTTTTATAATCTGACCTAATGGTATATCAGGCAATCAATTATATTAAAAGTATAAAAATATTAATTTTTTATTGATTTTAACTGCAAAAATCGAAAAATTTAGACCGAAGAACCAATTAGTTGGACAGATCAAAACCTCAAGAACGAATTCATTAATTTGGCCAACTAGAGGGATAAAACCGTTAATTTGATCAAACCTCAGAGATTGCATAGTAATTTACCTTCCAAATTTTGCTTATTTATAGAAACGGATCAGAAACGTTTCATGCAAGTTTCATAGAGTTTTCATTTTCAAAATGTTTCTGAAACGCTGAAACGACACTCAGCAAGAGTTTCCGTTCATCATAGATGGAAAATAGTAAGGAAATTGTTGAAATGAAAATTTTAATTATAAATGAGAGGCATTTTAGTTTTTTTTGTAAGTTTTTAACGAAAAAATGGATGGAATGACTAATTTATTAACAAAATCAAATCTGAGAGATTAATTAGTTAATTTCTAAAAAAGGATGATAATTTCATTAATTAGGTTAAACTTAATTTATCCAAAAACAAATATCAAAATTTTTTTAAACGACATGTCACCTACCACAAGTCCTTTAATGCAGGTGTTGGACCCACCTACAATAATAGAAATGATTTGGTGCATTGCGGTGTAGACTTAGGAACAGAAATCCTAGATGGTGAAATCATATTAGTGAGGATCAAGAAAGCCAAGCAGATGGTGAGGAATGCCTTTGCTTTCAGATTCAGAGGCCTTGTAGGTTACAGTATCAATGCCTTTGTAAACTTGGATTTTGCGAGAATTATTGATAATTTCTTAAAATAAATACCAATATAGAGATTTAGTTACCTAATTGTTGCCAATGGCCAGGTTCTATAAGTTTCTGTTTTAGTAATTCTATTGGTGTTTAATAACAGATGTGTGCCTTATAATAAGATAAATGGATAGAATTTCAAATGAATTATTTTCATTTATAACCAATATGAAATGTATGAATTTATAAATGAATTTAATAAAATTTCAAGAAATTCATTTATGCATCTGTAAATTCATTTATACCATGTTTGGTAACCAATTCCACAAAATTTTATAAAATTCATCAAACAAGCTCTACTGTCATTTGTCAATATATATATACACAGACCTGCAACAGAAAATTCTTGTTATCTGCAGAGACAAGCTTCCAATGGCCATTTGAAATCAGTGGAGAAATTGGGAAGAAATTTCATCACAATGAAAAAGGAATGATATAAAAGAGATTTAATCCAAGTGACAATAAATAATGTTCCTGTACTCAAATACATCTGTCACTATGAAATTTTAAACCAGGTGTGCTTAGTACAAAATTGGTGAATCTGCAAAAAAAAGACTATTCAATATCGGCTTCGAGTTTAGGCTCTCATTTGACCTGAGCTACATAACAAAGAGTAGCCGTCCCCTCCCTAATCCTAATCTTCTCATTACAAATATAATAAAAATAGGTGTATATACAAAGTATTGCCAGCAACTATACATTTAGAAAGATATTCTATGGCTCTATGAACTGAGTTCAGATAGAGATGTAATGTAATCTACCAAGCTGGAGAATCAAATAAATTGGATTTCGTATCTCAGTTTCGACTAAAATATTTTGTAGTCCTCTTTTAAGTGTGCTTTTGATTTGATGCTCAAAAAACTAGCCACTAATGATATCAGATTGCTTGGAAAGAGAAGATGATGATTCAACTATCTCAGGAACATGATCGAGCAAACCATTTACCTCATCTTCGAATACAGCTTTTGCTCGGTTAGTCTTTCCTCCAACAATCACTGCTGTTCCATCTTGTAAAGCCCATACCTTTGGTGACCATAAAAGGAAAAAGGAAAAAAAAAAAAAAAAAAACCCTTGAAATCATGAGCAAGTATGAGAAATGAAATTCTGGTTCAATGGTAATGGAGTCGACTCTAGAGGTGTGAGGTCAAACCCCTAGACGGAGCCAAATTTAAAAAAAAAAAAAAAAAAATTTCACCTGTGAGTGAGACAAGTAACTGAGGCAAGTTGTGAGCATTAAAAATCCAAATCCAGCATACACAACAGGCACCCCTGGATCAGTCTGAGTAAAGACGAGGTTTAGTTCCTTGCAGAGATTATTATTCAACAGAAATTACAATAGTTGCAAAAGTTTTATGTCTTCACCTTTAAATCAAGACCAGTACTTCCAATAGCATCTTCAATAACAATTCTTGTTCCATCTATCTCAATCGGAAGCTGGGAGTTAGGTCGTCGGACCCCAACAAATTTTCCTTCTTGATCATATAGGACAATGGATTGCAGGTCACGAGCAAGCATTGATCTGAAAGTCCAAGTCATGAAAGGGAACAAGATGAAGGTTAAGGAGACAGCTAACATAAAAGGTAGAGTACTAAGTGTCAACTGCTAACAATACCCTACAAAAGAACCTCCAGAAATTGATCCATTTATCTTGATAACCATAAAATTTATATATTACAGCTTCAGGGAACTACCATGAAATTTGTTGCATGGCATCTATGAAAAACATAAAATGCATAATCTTAGTTATAACAAAATGCTATCCTGGAACTGGAAGCGGAGTGTTGGTTATATGCATAACTGAATAGAAGTGAGTATCATACTCTATAAGCCAGCTATTGATTAGGTAAAGAAAGAAGAACAAGTCCTGAAAAAAATACTTACATTCCCTTTACATTAGGAGAATTAACATCCCCAACTGGTAAGAAAGTTCCAAAAAGTTTCTTGTCACCATTGACCTTCAGAGGTGCCATAGCCAAATTAAAAGGTCCTTCATCATTTTTAAGTATCTGTAGGGCTGAAAAGCTCCAGTCTGTCTGATATATAGTAATCCCACCATAGCGTAAAGGATCATTTACACTAATTGTTTTCCTCAAAACCTCCTTCCCATCAAGATCAAATAGTGAAAGATCAGTGTGAAATTGTGATACCTATAAGGATAAACAAGATAGTATAGCAATGAGATATCCATTAATGTCAAGGAAGCAGGAATTAGAGAGAAAAAGAAAATACTTTTGATATGCATATTGCTCGCAGAAAATTCTTTTTTTCTTTTTGGTACTAATTTATACCAGCAGAATACACTGCCACTAAAAAGACTTCTTCAGTGGTTAGACACAAACTGTCACTTGCTGCATTTGGACCAAAGACTTTGTATATATCACACTGACAGAAAAAGGAGGGATGAAAAACTAAACAGTAAAAAAAAAAGAAACCATTTCATCAAAGAAGTCTGCCAGTTTATATTCCTCCACACAAATGAAAACAACAATAAATATTCACCTCTCCACTATCATAGTAGTCCATGTAGAATTTGTTGACATGAACCTCTGTATCGAAAGCTTCAGTGGGAGTAGAAAGAAACCCACTTGGACCTAATACATCTCCGAGAACAAAATTCAAGCCCTGTGGAACAGTGACTGAGCCTCTGAAGCTTCCAGCAGCACTAAGAGTCCCCCCTGCCATTATCAGCAGCATTGCTAAATGCACTCCAATAGGGGCGAACCGACCAGCCAGCCCCTTGAAGGCATATAGAGATGGTCCTTTCAAGAATACCTATACTAATCAAACCAAGAGTGGTGAGCATAAAACACATAAATAAGGTAATGATGTTTGCAGAGCTGGTGATAATGCATCACAAATAAAATTATAACCTCATATCCAGCTCCCATCAGAATAACACCCAAATCTTCAATGGATGCCCTGGGCAATGTGTCTGAAAATTCCTGCTTGAGAATTGCCTCAGACGAGTGCAAAAAATTCCACCTGCATATATGAATATAGCTGCATTGGTAAAAAGCTAAATGTTCCCAACTTAAGAGATGATTTTGCTGCAAAAATTCAGACCTTCGTGCAACCTTAACCAGGGGGATCTGAGTTGTGTAAGTGCAGGCCATAAGAGATGTTCCCAGGAGAGCCAACATTCCCAGGAAAACAGGAGATGAGAACATGTGATCAAATCCAAGAGTGAGAATCCACCTCCAAGTGAAGAATCCTAACACGGGATTCTCTTCAGGGAACTTTTGGAAATAGAATTCTGGAGCCTCACCTTGATCAATGAAAGTACCTAGTGAAGAATAGGAACAATGCTGATTCAGTGACATAGCATCAACCCTCAAGGCACAAAGCCAATGTGTAGAACATTAAAGAAACAGGTCAAAGAGGTATGCTCTAAATGTTATTAAGCATTAATAACATCTTTAGAGTAGAAAGTAGAACATTGATAAAGGAATTGAGAATAAACTAATTCAGGACACATTTGGACTTGAGCCCCAATTTGTTTTAATGTTAAAAATGGTGCCTGTGAATCAAAAGTTTTCAAAAAATCAATAAACTGATGCCATAGTGACTCCAATTTTCTTCATTCCACTCAAGAGCATAGATTCATTCATTCACATTACATCTAAATTCACTGCTCTCAATGTATAAACAGAATTTTACCACATAATATAGTGATTAAATAAAAACTAAAAGAAACCATTCAAAAACCAGAATTTCAACATACCTAGAGCCATTAACCCAGCAATAGCAAACATTTCTCCAATAGCCAAAGGCAAATTAGACAAAACAGCCAAAACCCTTCTTGGCAATCTCTTTATGAAACCCAATGGTCCACCTCCTCCTCCTGCCTTCACCGGAACTTCCCCATTGCCACCCCCACTCTCCTTTGATACTGGTGGAGCTGAATTCGATAACAGAATCTTCCTGGAGACATTCTTGTCCTTGTTCTTGATTTCTTTAGAGGTTTTTACTTTGCAAGATACGGTTAAATTGAAACTTCTCCTATTGTAAAGATTGTGAAATTGAGGCTTTAATTTGATGGTGGAACTAATGAGAGTTGGGGATTTGAGGAAATGGGTTTTTAGAAGAGAAGGTTTAGTGGGGTTTAGAGTCTCCATTAATGAAGATTCTTGTAACTGTGTGGCTTTTAGTTGATGATAAGAGACTTCATTAACCACCAAAACAGTTGTTGGTTTTATCTCTAGAAAGAAAATGTAGATATCATATTTTATTACTGGTGTAGCTTTTTATTCACTTTTTTTATTATTTGACCAATTAGCACTTGCCATGTCAACATTTTATTTGAGCTTTTTGTTGGAATTTGCTAAATTTAGAAAGATGGAATTCGAAGAGAAAATATGAGTATAAAATCATTTTATCTTATAAAAATATGGATATAAAATAATTATAATTGAAAATTTTTTCAAATACTATTTTTATATATTTTTTTGACAATCACATATATATATATATATATATATATATATATTTTTAATATGAGGCATCCAAATAAGAATTCTTTTTGAAATATTGTTAAATTTAAGTAAATTAAAATTTCTTGGAGAATTGTGGGGAGAATTTTCTTTTTTTAAAAAGTACTATTTCAAAAAGAACTTGTAAAATGTTAAAGTATGACCCTTAATTCAATTTATCAAATAATTTTTTTTTTTATTAGAGACTTAATAGGACAAAATAACATTACAAGTTATGTAATATAATAATTTTCTTTTTAATAATTTTCATTAAATTAATGAGAATTTTTATAATTCGAGATCTATCAAATAATTTTTGGGATAAAGGAATAGAGCACACCACATTTTTTCTTTTTCCTTATCTTAAACTTAAAATGAAAATAAATGAATTTATCTAAAAGATATAAAAGAAGAAGAGATTTGGTTAAAAACAAAAAAAAACAAAAATACCACCTTCTTTATCTTCTCATAATATTCAAAATAATGGCCACACAATCCAAAGAAAAATCAAAATGCTTCACACTCTGTCTCTCCCAACTTTCTCTTCCTACAACTCTCAATCCAAAGCCCTAAATCCTAACCATTTTTCTCCTTCACAGCCTCCTTTTTACCTTAGATTTCGTACAACTAACCATCAAAATCTTCGATACCTCAAAGCCATTGGTGTTATTGATCCCAACACTAAACTAAATCAACTCCCATCCCCAGATGCCATAACCCAAATCCTTACCACCATTAATTTCTTCAAATCCAAGGGTTTTGAGGACTCTGATTTCTCAAGACTCAATTCTTTATGCCCAAAACTCTTTTCCCATGACTTTGATTTCACTGATATTGAACCTGTTTTTCAATTCTTGGCTACTGATTTACATGCTTCAGTTCAAGAATCTAAAGGTTTAATCATCAATTGCCCTGAAATTCTCTGTTCTGATGTGGAATATTGCCTTAAACCCACTCTTAATTATCTTAGGCAATTAAAAGTACAAAAATTAAATGTTCCAAGTAAATTAAATGCAAAAATTTTGAACATCCGTGTGGAGAAATTACATTCAAAGGTGAAGTTTTTGAAGAGCATAGGACTTTCTCATAAGGAGGCTGCAAGTTTTTGTGCAAGAATTCCAGCCATTTTTGGGTATGGTATTGATAAAAATTTAAGACCCAAGACTTATTACTTGTTGGAGGAGATGGAGAGAAGTATTGAAGAGTTGAAAGAATTTCCACAGTATTTTGGGTTTAGCTTGGAGAAGAGGATAGTGCCTAGGCATTTGCATTTGAAACAGAGGAATGTTCATATTAAGTTGAATAGAATGTTAATGTGGAGTGATCCAAGATTCTATGCAAAATGGAAGTGAATAATTTATTTTTTGTGTGCAATTTCCAAAATTGAAAAGTTGTTGGTTATGTAAGCAAAAGTTTTGATTTATTACACATTTTATAATTTGAGAGTATTTTCTTTTTGGTTCAAAGGATCAGAGATATTCTCAAGTCGCATCAATCGAAACTAAATAAAAAATCTAATGTACATTTGTATAAGGTTAAAATAAAATAAATAACTAATGTTGAATTTGGAATCAAGTTTGTAATTACTTTTAAAATTTATATTTTGATATTATGTTAGTTTTATAAAAAAAAAAAAAAATTGTAATTACATTTTGTAAATATTTTTTTCAAATTATAATTTTCAAAACTTTAAATAAAGTAAAAGTAAGTTAACCACAATACCATATGTATACTAAATAAATACTTGTAGGGTTAAACTTAATTTAATGATAAGTATATATTTAATTTTGACATACATAATAAATAAATAAAAGGTAAATTACTATTTTGGTTTTGAAATTTAATTTAATTAATGAAGTGATCCTTTATTTTTAAAAAACTACCTAAATAATTCTTGAATTTTGAATTCATCACACCATTTAGACTTAGTTGAATCCACTTTTTCATAAAATTCTGTTAAAAAAATTAAAAAATAAAATAATATTTAATTCCTAAAATACCTTGATTCTACTCCCACACTTCCAAAACAATTGGAAATCTTGATTTTGAGAAGCGCTAATGTTACCCCCAAAACTTGAAACAAAATGTCAAAAACCATGACATGCAAAGCCTCGCCATCATCATCATCATCATCATCATCAGACCGGCGATCGTGAAGGACAGAAGGAGATTATAATTTATTTATCATCATCCACTCTGAATTAATGTAGCTCATGACTCAGCATGTTCTATGTAAAAGAAAGTTGAAAAAAAGCACACAGATGTCCACTGCCAAAAATACGAGATTTGATGAGAGATTTACCCAATAAATCAATAATTTCTGTTGCCATTTCCTCATCTTTGTTCGCATATGGAAAAGTTTCCTATTTGAACTGATGAGACAACCACAGATACATGGAAAGAACTTGATGTTTAGTTTCAGGATCAAGGAGCTCTGTGTCATTTCCAGCCGCCCAAATTTTTTCCTATTCCATTTTTATATATTTATTAATAAAAAAAAAAAAAACACGTACACGCCTCAAAATTATATATATTTTTATATATTATACTTATTATTTATATTTTATATATTATACTTATTATTGTATATATATACATGGGCGAACCATGATTTTTTTATAAAGGGAATAAAATTTCACATATTATAAATTTATAATTATTTCAAAGCAAAAATACATTATAATCTAATTTATAAAAAAAAAATATTAGAATAAATTATGAAAAGTAAAGTTATATATTCAAACAAATTTCAAACATTAATTGTTTCCTAATTAAATTTAAAATAAATTAATTAACACAGCAAAGAAATTAAGTCACTTACTTATTTTTGCAAATATAAAAAATGAATCCTTTTGTAATTTTGTATATTTTAACTTTATCAAATTAAAAATGGAAAAAAATAATAATAATTAAAAAAAAAGACAAAAGGAAATGTTGTGAATGAAGACGAGAATTTTAGTAAAATTGTCACTGGTAAGTTGCAGTTGAAGTTGTGTTAGAGAAGAGAAAAAGACTTTTTATTTTTCTATATTCTTTTGTAATATGATTTAAAATTAATAGTATCAAAGTGAATCACACTTTTTTGTCTTTTTTAATTAAATTTTATAATTTAATATAGAATGAAGGATAAAGTGAAGAGTAAGGTGCTCAATCTATTATTAATAAATAAGTCAAATTTATAATTTTTTATAGTTAAAATAATATATTCGGTATTTTAAAAAAATGGGAAGGTGGGCAATTACCCATCATTCTCTATATGTGACTGCCACTTATATATATATATATATATATATATATATATATATATATATATATATATATATATATATATTGATCCAGAGATTTTTAAAAAAGATAATGGATCTTTTATGCGTGGGTTTATGCATGGATCTGCGCTTAAAATAGCTCATTGGTTCTGTAAAATAAACAACTAGTATCAAAGTGTCAAGTCCAAGTCTCTTTAATGTTTAAATAAGTAACTTGAATCCTTAAAATTCTCAAGGAAAAAGATGATCCACCTTAAAAGAATATTTTAGTGAAAAAAAGAGGTGAGAAGTTGTATAGAGAATCTGAATATGTTGGTAGTTGAGAATATTAGTTTTATACTCCCAATTGCAATTCGTTGGATCAATTTGGAGGGCACGTGCCCTCATCACAAAGGTGGATGAAGTCATATATTACCGAGAGGGACAAACCAGCTGTCGGTCATTTCAGGCTTCTTCTGTCAAGCTGACTATTACACGAGAAGAGCACTGCCACTGCCATGCAACATGCTGTTGTGGGTTGCGATGCTCTGAACAGTACCTCTTACTTGGCATTAAAGACAGGTTTGTCCTGATGTGTCTGACTGGCCAAGTAGAGAGTAAGGAGGATTGTAAGGTTTAATCTCTTGAGGCCGCTCAAGGATTTGCTAGTGTAGGGCGATGGATCGAGCTCGGAACCTCTATCAAGAAGCTTGAACTTTGAGGAGCTCGAGCTCGAAGGTGCTTTATATGAATAATATTTTCGATCCTGGGCCAGAGGATGTTATTCTTAAGCTACAGCCTCTTTAGGCCTTTGTTATTACAATCCAAGCCTATAAGGCTCATTTATCCAAGCTTGGGCTTAAGGGATGGGAGGCCCAACCTTTTATCTTCATATTTATTCTTCATCAGAAGCCTCATACTCTGAAATGACAACCTCGATTTCATAAGTTAGGCTGAATGGAGTCTCGCCAATTGGTACCCTTGGAGTAGTCCGATATGTCTAGAGTACATGTTGCAACTCTCTACCTAGATCTCTCTGCAACCATTTAGCCTTTTCTTCAAAGCTTGCAAGATAGTCATGTTTGTGACCTCAGCCTACCTGTTTGTTTATGGATGAACTACTAAAGAGAAGTGTTACTTGATATTGAAGCCGCTACAAAAGGCTTTGACCTTAGCATTATCGAACTGTTTGTCATTGTCACTGACAAGCTCGTAGGGGACACTAAATCTGCAGATTATGTTTTTCCATAAAAAATTTATCACCTTTTCAGCTGTGATCATGGCTAGAGGTTCGGCTTCTACCCATTTAGTGAAGTATTCCATAGCTACCAAGAGAAATTTCCTTTATCCTGTGGCCATTGGAAAGAGTCCTACAATATTAATTCCCCATTTCGCAAAAGGACATGGATTAGCTAGTCGAACTTGCTCGGCAGTTGGGATATGTTTGCCACTAGCGAACCTCTGACATATGAGGCATTTCTTAACAAGCTGAACTACATCTTCTCTCATGTTGGGCTAGAAATAACTTTGCATGAGTGATTTAGCTGCCAGAATCTTCCCACCCACATGTATTTCACAGGTCCCCTCATGTATTTCTCTTAGCACGTATTCTACTTCTGTGGGCCTTAGGCATTTCAGCCATGGAAATGAATATGTTGTCTTGTACAAGACATCGTTGTGAAATGAGAAGTGCGAGCTTTTATGCTTGACTTTCTTTGCTTCTATTTGGTCTATGGGCAACTCGCCATCTTTGAGGTACCTGATGATGGGGTCCATCTAGTAAGGCTAATCATCTATTTTCATTACTTCCTCACCTTCATGGATACTGGAGCACTTCACCGTTCCTACAAAAACTTTCCTTTGAAGTTCGATTGGTTGGGAGCTTTCTCAAACCATCTGCTTCACCATTCTCCCCCCTCGAGATCTGAAATAGTTTCATTCTAACATTTCGATCCTTCATTCTCTATAGGATGGTCTTAGTTTTACTGAGATTTTTGGCCATAACTACATCTTTGGCTTCGTACTCTCTTTTCAGCTGTTGACAATTAGTTGGGAGTCACTGTGAACTTTCGAATATGTTAATCAAAGGTAGTCCGTGAGTTGCAGCCTATGGATTAATGCCTCTTATTCTGTTGTGTTATTTGTGGTTGCGAACTTGAACCTTACAGCGTATTCCAAGGACAACCCTTCCGGTCTCTTCAATACTATGCTAACCCAACTTCCTTCAGCACTACATGCTCCATCCATATACAAACTCCACAAGACATTAGTATCGGATGAAGAAGGTTTAGGATCATACCTATTTTCTTTGTTTGGCTTTGGCGAGGCTGGAGGAAGCTCATTGAAGAAAGAGCATTCTGAGATGAAGTCCGCCAAAACTTGTGCCTTGATGGTCTAACGAGGTCTATACTGCAGCCCATACTATCTAAGTTCAACTAACCATAGCAGCATCCTTCCTGAGGTTTTTGGTCAGTGCAATACCTTGCTTAAGAGTTGGTCCGTCACCACTTAAGCAATATATATAAAAATAATAAACTTGTTATTTTTCACTGTATACAAGTTTAAAATTGTTCATAAAAATTCAATTAATTTAAGTTCATATTACTCTTCAATCTTCATTAAGTTATAAAATGATTCCTATTACTTCATATACCTAACATCTTAATTCATTAATTTATTTATTTCAATTAATTACTTCTATGATTATCAAATTATATTATTTAATTAGTTCAAATAAATTATATAATTATTTAATTTGATATGTATTTTGGATGTCAAATCATATGTTTAGGTTTCAAGTTAGATTTTCATCAAGCAAGAGTGACATATTAACCTACCACCTATGTAAGGTATTATATGGGACAGGTTAAATAAAAAATTAAAGATCAATGGTGTCGATTTGAAAGTTTAAAAAGATTAATATAAAGTTATATTATTGTAAAATTTAATAAGCTTATATTGACTTACTTCATAGGGCTTTCTCACAAGGAGGCAGCAAGTTTTTTGGTTCTAGTGTAAGAATTCCGGATTGATAACAATTTAAGACCCAAGATTGAATACTTAATGAAGAAGATGGATATAAGTATAGAAGAGTTGAAAGAATTTCCTCAATATTATAGTGCCTAGGCATTGGCATTTGAAGAAAAGAAATAAGAAATATTCAAACTTTTAGGTTTAATAGAATGTTAATAATTTGGTATAAAATTTCCAAACTTTATCAGCTGCAGTATAGTATTTTACATGCACGAAAGTCACAAAGATGGATTCAGAATCCAGTTTAGTTAAGATTAAGTTGGTCGTTGGTGCCTCCATTATTTTGATTATACCTTGCGATATGCCACCCTATCTACTCATGCAAACTGGCTTCAATTCGTTGAGAACAAATAACAGCAATATGTAGAAATTCAACAAGGAACACAGTTGTTCAGGAAAAAATAGATCAATCAAATAAATTTCAGAATTCATTTGTAACGCTTTCCTGTCTACCAGGTATGATACAGTCATGAGATCCAATTTTAACTACTTTTTCTTTTTTTCCCCCTCAACAGCTACAATTAGAATTTTAGTATCATATTCAAAAGTTGCAAGCATTTCTCAATACTAGATCCACCCATCACAAATCAATGTTCTCTTGCGTATCTCCAGATATCATGACCATGTTTCCTCCTCGAGGTTAAAGCAACTATTCAACCTGTTTAGTTCCTTTTATGAGTTCCTTCTAGCTGTCGATTGTTATACCAACCCTGCAAATAAGGAAAATGCGGTCAGCATATAATTGTCAACTCAGTGCTCTAGAGCAATGAATTATCAGTAAATTTTCAGGTAATTGGCCCTTGTTTGAAAAGCCAAACTGTTTATTTATTAGTTGTGCAAGCACATGAAAAGAGAGGGAAAATATTGCATTAGATAGCTTTGAATGATCTTCCAATGAATAACTCTCTGATATCAATTCTCCACTACATTTTTGTCATTTTGGGATCGACATACATGCCAAGGGAATAGCATAATCAAGACTCGTGTCTAATCAGGGTGTTTAATGATTTCAGTTTTCCTCTTTATGCCTCTTGTGCAGGCAGGTGGTATCTAATCAATGTTACATAGCACGTCTATCCAAAAAGATTAAAGGATTGAAGAAAACATTAAGAAAGCACAACATTTACAAAGATTATCATTCACATGAAGAAATTATCGATACTTCTTTATCTTTTGAGTTGTTCTACCGGATCGGTTGCTCAAGACCTTTGGTCTCTACCCGGACCCGATGAAAAAAATGGGATCACTTATTATGGACTTATTGAGAATGATTCTGATCTAGTTCATGGAATATGAGTCCTTATTCTTAGTTTAAAACACCTGTATCAGATATGTTCACTTGATCCCCCCACCTGGGCGAGACAAGAATAAACCCAACTCAGGAGCTTTGCAGGGGAAGTCCTAGCTCATAGGGAGCTGGGACCAAGAAGGGATAGAGTTGAAAGAGAGGATTTGATTCGCGCGCCTTCTGCCTGCCCTTTCCCGACTCTGTCGATGGTATGCCTTCTAAACATCTACTGTACTGTACTGGAAAAGAATGACTTATACGGACCAACATCAGAAGATGAATGAGGCTATTATTGAACATACATTAGGTTCAACACTTCTCAGTTGCCGAAAGATGCTTTGCATATGCAAATATGCAGTCAAACAAACCCCTGTTCACTGAAGTGTAAATGCATTTCAAAGTAAGTTGATTAAAGAAACTTACTTAACAGGTGTGTAACAGATTCAATGTTGTTTTGTTAACAGTTCAATGTCAGCTCCAACTTCAGCAATCTTGGTTTCTCTAGAAGCCTTGGCTGTTTTGGCAATGTTCTCAACATCAAAGTCCAATGCTATTTGTTTCACCAGACCATCAAGCATCTGTATTAGGTAAGAGAGTAAAATATTAATAAACACAACAGGTAGGCCACAGCCAAAACTCGTATGTATATGAGAGTACATGGAACATATAATACATGATCCAACAAAAATAGTTCAGAGTATCTTTTGCAGCTTAATAATCCCTATTAACTTGTTCTTTTACTCTAAAGCCAAAAGAAGTTTTGTTCAAATCCATAATGCATCAACTGACCAATATACATGCTGGCAACTACATTTCAAATTGAATGCACTGAATGATGCAGTTTCCATTAAGATTCTAAATGACAGAACAAGACTCACATCAAAAGCAAGAGTATAATGATCAACCAGCAGACAACTTAATATTTAAAGACCCAGAGACGTTCAAACTTCATTTGTCACGGAGAAAATTAAACGGTTTTCTATCAAACATGAGAAAAACAGCAAGGGATTCATTTAGAAAAAACTTTCCTAATCAATTTCTAATATATTTGACGAGAAAAGAAAAACTGCCCCATTATGTTAAAACACTATAATGACAAGTAAAAGAATAGCATGCATTTTGTAGATAGGACTAAGAAGATACCAGTGATCCAATGGCAACAAAAGCTCGAAATTTTGAATCAACTTCTAGATTTTCCTCTTCTGCAATCTGTGGAAAACCAAAGCTATAACATCATTACAGATAAATCAATGACTTATTTTCCTCTCTAAAAACACCATGGAGACTAAAAAATGATATAGTCCATATCAAAATATAGAAGGGAAAATTTTTCATTCATCACATTGCACCAAAATCAGGAGAAGAAAGCAAAGCATAAGGCATACCTCGAGAGCTGCTGAAAGAACTTGGGATTGACCTTCTTGATCCTTTTTTTCTACTAACAGCACAGCATAACTGTGAAGCACACAAATAATGGCTCAAAAGGGGGGAAGAAAGGATTTCCAATAAAACTGGATGCAACATAAGAGCCTATATTGAATTGACAAGGCATGTTTGAAGACTGATGTGAATTATCATATTGGCAGTCTGGAAGAATTGTTGGTGCAGTTGAGAAAAAATGCTTACTTGAGGATCAGGGTAGAATAAGACAACTGCAAATTCTTGTTTGGCAATGAATAACAACTTGAAAATGCATCAAGAATCTGCAAGATTAGTCAAACATGAAATCATTGCATTACATATTGTAGAAAAAATACTTGCACATGCAAGATTTGCACACAATGACAAATTTCATGGTCATGTGCACAGACACAAATATACATGCTAACAATGATCAGAATGACCAAGACTAATGCATGGAATGAAGAGAATCTTTGACCTAAGAAAGAACTAGCATTATTTACCTCACTGCGATGCCTCAATAGCCAGTTGTAATAGCCTGAATTCTTGAATAGATTAATCACTACACGGATGCTGGTTAAAAGGTTTGGAGGTAGTGGAGAATTTGTTGTAACTCTCTTAATCACTTCCATTAGTACATCTGATACCATATAAGGTCTACAGTAAAAATCAAATTAAAAAATAGAGAGTATCTCAATTCTCAACCATCACTAAACCTTGTCATTCAATTAGAAATGGGTAT
Organism: Vernicia montana; assembly: GCA_949750685.1. Lineage (NCBI taxonomy): Eukaryota > Viridiplantae > Streptophyta > Magnoliopsida > Malpighiales > Euphorbiaceae > Vernicia > Vernicia montana. The sequence continues at coordinate 24,798 of CATKHJ010456525.1, forward strand.
GTTTGTGGACTCATTTCCAGTTAGAACAGCAGGAAGCTGAGTTTCTTGGTCATCTAGCCTTATCAAACACTCCATTCAGGGTTTCATCAATCAATATGAATATTCCACATACAACTTGTAAAAGGAAAGGTACTTTTTGTTGCAATCAAGTTTCTCAAGCAAAACAAAAGCACGCTGGGGACATGTCACTCTTACCATTTTCATCTTCAACATGCTTGAGAAGTAAACTTGCCCCATCTGGGTGTAAGACAACCATCCTAAGGATATCAATAACTGCAAAAATGGTACAATATATGGGTGAATTTCATGATACAAAGAAACAGAATTCATTCTGTAATTGAGAACAATAAAACCAGATGTAATAAAACTGCATGAAAGTTAAATGTAGTCAACAATATATATTAACTATTTAATCAAGTGATATTCTCCAAACATATAACTTCATGTCTAAGATGAATTACTTTAAATATGCTCTTTCACCAGGAAGAAAGATGGATTCATCATATAGCAGAAAACCAGAAACATATCTGCTGTGTGTTATGGATGATCCTGAGTCATCACTGATTGTTCACGCAACAGCAACAGATGCCATATGTGCACAAGATGTGTAAGATAACAATAAGAACCAGCATCATATGAAGAAGACCACAGGAGAAGGTTAACAGATCAAAAGCCTTGAAAATGCTGTACACTGACCTGGAAATAGCATCGCCACTGGCCAAGATTTTAGCAATTTCAACAGTAAAGAAATGTCAGCATCTGTAAATTTGCTAGTATGATAATGCGAAGTGTCCTTTAAAATTTTAACAACTGCACCAAGTCTAGATATGTCAAGCTCTGACAATGACAAGCTCCTTTTTTCCTTCAAAAAAATGACATGAGATATTCAATAAAGTAATGATGAAAGCATGAGCCACGATGATAAAATAGATAATTAATAAAAGTAAAAGTGGAGAACATCCTACTGGATCAGATAGAAGAGCACTATTGAATTCTGTTATCTTTTTCAGGATCCCATCAAATTGTGCCACGTCAAAAACTAGCATTCCTTTCTGGAAAAGAAATTATCAAAATAAAAGATAAATAAGAATACCACCAATAAAATTTGAGATACTCCATCTCAGCATCATTAAAAATTGTGACCATCAATAAGGAAAAATCATTAATCTGGAGAGAATTCTAGTGTACCATGCTCTTATTAGTTCAATATGGAATCCTCATCTGTACTTGAAGAATCAAGTTAGCAATTCTACATTCTGTCTAGCCTGCATAGTTCTTTTATTTTCCTTTAAAATTCCAAAGCCCTAAAAGCTGACTTCTCAGCAAATTTTCAAGAACATACAAGTAATACACTACTTAATAAATACAACAAATCTACCAACAAGAAGTAACCTTGATTAAGGCTTCCCAAAGACATTGAAGTCATGTTTAAGTCAAGAACTTACGTCAGGAAGTCAAGACAAGTAACTCCACTTAACATAAAAGATACACAAAAATGCAAATATAGCATAAGCATAGGTTACTTTGTTATATCTAGTTGCACTACAAACAAATGGACAATGTTAATGTCCCTAAATTGGCAGATATGAACCATGTACCCAATTAGAAGTCTATTCAGTACTAGTAAAACAAGGAAAATTTTGCACACACATGGGATAACAAAGAAAGAAAGGTTGATACATCCCAAAACTTTCTAAAAGGGTTCAAGGGCATACCTTAGGGATATGCTTGAAAGTAGGCTTTGATGAAACAGCTGTTGTATAAACAAGATGACACATAACATATTAGAGCCATCCCACCCCTCTACTTCAGCTAAGCCCAACGGCAGAGAAGCTAGGAAAAACTTGAAATCTCTTTTTTAGTCAATAGAAGCATACCAGACATGATGGATGGTTGCCCAGGTACATAAGCACTTGCTGAGATGTAAGAAAAGGGAACATCAATCATGTGAAAGGAATGCAGTAAGGAAAAGAAACCTTAAAAACAATAAACCAGTCATGTCATAGCACCAAAATGAAATTGTACTTACAGCCAGTGTAAGGGTCACGAAATGATGAATCAAGAGTGACCCCACTTTGTCCAGAATTTTGAAGTATGAACTCCACGATTTGTTGACGATAGGAAAGAGGAAGATTCTCTTTGAGAAGCCACTTATCAGCAGTAGAGTATGGATTATCTGGAAATATCTGAGTCTTTGTATTATTGATTTTTAAACAGAAAATTGAATGCATAATTATATACAGTAAGCAATCAAGAAAGTTTACACTCAAACATGCTACAGTTATTCTTTGAAGAGTTGAAAAGAGAAAACATCATCAACCAAATACAGGTGCTTTTAGGGCTGCAAATGAGCCAAGTCGTTCGTGAGCAGCTCGGTGTTCGCCTCGATAAAAACTCGTTAGCGTTCGGCTCGTTTTATAAACGAGTCAAGCTTAAGCCTTACTTTAAGGCTCGATTAATAAACGAGCCGAGTTTGAGCAAAGCAAAATCTCAGCTCGATTAGACTCGTGAACAGCTCGATAATAAGCTCATGAACAAGCTCGATTAATAGGCTCGTGAATAACTTTTTTTTAATTGTTATTATTATTATTATTAATTTAATAATTTTGACACTACAAAAAATATATTTTAATACTCTTATAAACTTTTTAGTAATTCAATTTGACTAAAATATATATACTCCTGATTAATATAATCTAATATTTTCTTATTATATAATCTAATATTCTAATTTTTAAAAATATTTTTTTTATTAATTAACATTTTTATAATACATATAATACTCAATTTTATAATTGGATTATTTTTTCACTAATTGGATTATTCTATTTTACGTTAATATTAAGTATTTTTTTATAGTTATTTGAAATTGAGTACTTTGATAAATTATAAACGAATCGAACTTGAATTTAGCTGAATTATAATTTATTAACGAGTCGAGCTCGATAAAAGCTCGAGCTCGGCTCGAGTTTAAACGAGTCAAGTTTGAACATGATTTTCAAACTCGATCCAAAACTCGAGCTCGAGTTCGGAAAAAAAATATTGAACCGAGCCTGAACATGCTAAAGTTCGGCTCGGCTCAGCTCGATTGCAGCCCTAGGTGCTTTGTACTGCTAGCCTGGAATTGAAAGAGCCCATATGAATGCTAGATTTATAATAGAATGTCATGTTTTTGTTATCTGCAACATTTTCTACCCACCATCAGTTGTACTATTTTGGATACAAAAAGAAAAATTATTGAGAAAGAAAGAAATAAAGGAGAGAACTTCAATGGAAGAATAAGGTACCCAACATCAGCTGTTCCTACCAAGAGTTACACCAATTATGAGGGAGAAAGCAAAAGCAAACTCAAGTTTCATATAGAGCTTGAAATCTTGCAAGAGAGAAAATGGGGACAATATTTAGAGAGGCTTCCTCTCTGCCATGTGATTTCCTTAATTTTTTTCTTTCCAAGAACTAAAAACGGAGGAAAAGGACAACTGCTAAAGGAAACTGGATCTATCTTAAAGTCACAAGCATCAAAAAAGAAATGTTGAGAGAGAATAACAAAGATACCTGATCGGTTGTAGGGCAGCTTACGAATAGGCTCACCATCTCCAATATCAACATCAAATACTGAGTCACAAAAGTATAAACCGTCAATACAATGTAAATATAGATGAGATTTAAAGCAGTTAATACATACACATAGTTAAGGTAGATTCAAAGTAGCCAAAAGTACAACGCTAACCATAATCATATTCAATTCCATCAAGAACAGGCCGCTTCATGCCATCATCTGGTCCATCAATAACTTCACCAATCTGAACATGGAAGAAAAATAACCATAACATGAGCAATCCTACAGCAAAGGAATAAAAATTTCCAAAAAAAAAAGGACTAAAAGAACAGAATCCAAATCCACTAAGAGAAAAATCAAATAACACATCTCTAGCATTTTCATTGCCATATCAAGGCTACAAACTTCTCCTCTGATATGCATGCACTGAGAAAATACAGCTGCATAGTTTTAAATTTCTTCGGAGTTGACACATGACCATGATTTAAAATTACTTCAAACTAGAGGACATCACATATTTCAAATATGACAGCAAACGTTCATACAAGGGCAAGATCGTATTGTCAAGACATGATAAAACTTTTCAACTTCTTAATCTGAAGAACACAACATTCATCTTCAATTGATGCATATTTACTGTTCCACTTCCTGGTTGCAGACCAAAACATTGCTGCCACAACTAGCAGTCACTACACATCTCATTGTCTTTGAATTAAAAAAATCTCCAGGACATTGACCAACTCAATTGCTGATAGAAATTTATTTCCTTGGTTTGTTCCAAAAGTAAAAAAGAAGAACCATGCTGGCAACCACTATTGCATAATGTTTTATTATATAACATAAACTATTTTTCCAGTGATCAATCAATCAACACAAACTATTTTTCCAGTGATCAATCAATCAACACAGTGAAGTATACTACAAGTATCCGGCTGAATGTCTGGAAAATTACGGATTTAAGAATAGCATTTACTAATTAATGATAATGTGAAATAAACACTGGAGTGTCAAGCAGGTAGATTGAATCATAGGATAGTTATAATAAAAAAACAAAATTAAGCAGAAAAGAAGGTTTCTTCAGTCTCAATAACTATTGTCTTTTTCTTCAGGCTCAATAAGTATGTCTTTATATATCTCTGAAGATAAAAATATGCTATATCAACTTAAACTGTAGAGAACCTTCCAGGGACTATTCTTCACCTTTCACAGAGATAAAGAGATGAGAGATAGGTACCAGAGATGGAACAACAGATAGAAAATGGTGCAACAACAGTCAATTTGGTTACTTTGCTGTGCAGAAGATATGTATGCAACCATAGAAATAAAACTACATATGTCCAAAGCCACTTAGGAAAAAATGAAGACAGAGAAGTTGAAAGACATAATAGTATGAAACTAAAGTTGAAAGACATAATAGTATGAAACTAAGTATTACCTTATCCCACTTCTGCTCTCTCAAATTCCATGCATATGCCACACCATTGTCCCCTTCTCTAACAACTTTAGTCTGACCATCAGTGGTTCCTGATAATAAGATAATTGGAATATATCAAATAGTTGGCAACTTACAACAAAAATCAGGCAGAAATTCCATGCCCATCATCCACAGTGGAACACTGAACTCAGCATACCTAGGTGGAATAATCTTGAAGCAGTATTGACTTACATATTGATGATACAAGTACCATTGTGATACTACAGTTCATGTGACCAAACTTGTCTACTTCTACTCAAAACCAATATTCATCCATCACCAATAATTGCTTCATTATCTCAATATCGGAAATTCTTAGATAATTGCTAGGCCATTAAACTAAGCCAAATATTTCTAAAGAATCCAACTAAAATCACACCTGGAATCTGTAAAGCCTCTAGCCCTGGTAAATCTTCCAATTTTAGTCCTCCAACCCTCTTCCTGATATAAATAAATCAAAAATTTCATCAGACACTGACAAGTATTAGATTTAGAGGAAAGAAAACCAACGAACTATTATGCCAACCAACTTGTATTCAACAGCCATTAGCCATATAACATAAAGCTCAAATGAACTTCTGGAAACAAACACATGCAATAAATTTATATATGAGAAATTGCCCTAAATCATGAAATTCAGACCAGGGTATAGATAATTGTTTGTACTTAATCAATAAGAACATGCAATGTAACAATAAACAAACAACAAACACCTGAATACATGTAAAATCCACGTACAATATCTGTTAGGCCTAATCACAATAAAAACCCAAACCTTTTCAAAAATATTAGCAATTCTACCCAAACCATAGATTTAAATCGCGGTCGCGGTCACTTTCGCGATCGCAGTCGAATGTAACGGTATCGAGGTCGTCACAGCCATAATGTAACAGTAACGGCCAACCGCTACACAATTTTTCCACAAAAAATTGCAAAATGAGAAATATTGACATAAATTTCTAAATCTAAGAGCTATAACTAATTAATAAGCATAATACTCTATAAATCTAAGAGCTATAACTAATTAATAAGCATAATACTCTATAAATAAAGACTCAACATGTATCATTTTTGACCAAAATTAATAATTTAGAGAATACTCTGCATATTCTCTTCAGCCATGGCAGAAAATCTGCCAAAATTAATGTAACGGTACATAACAGCCATTAAGGCTATTAAGGCTGCATTTTTTTTTTTTTCCATTCTTTCACGGTTGTAACGGTAACGGAAGGCCAAATTTCCGTTACATAACGGCCGTTAAAACCATGACCCAAACAGACTATTTTACCCTAATTTTGAAAATTAGTTACAATTATACCCATTGGTCAAAATTACACCCACCATTTTTGGTAATTGAGAAGTGAATGATGAAGAGTTATAATAGAGTTGAGTCTGGTGATGAGTGGCCGGAAAAATTATAGGTACAATGGCTATTTTTTATTTTAATTTTGACCAAACGAGTATAATTGCAACTAATTTTTGAAATTAGGGTTGATAGGTTTGGGTATGATTGCAATTTTCAAAAAGTTTTGAGTTTTCTTTTTGTCATTACACCTATCTATTCTATATGGCAAATATTAGCAAAGAATAAATATTAAAATACTTATTTAAAATGGATCCTGATTGACAATAAAAAGCCCACAATACAAGCCATATAGATGACTAAGTATCAAATAACATACTTACTGTAAAAGTGTGCTTATACCTGCTTAACTTGTATTGAGAAAGTTGAGAAACATATGACTCAAGATCTAGTAGATCAGCAATCCTATCCTGATGTGATGTCCAGATACGTATAACTCCATCTGAACATGCTGTCACAATGTCACCATTTTCTAAGAATTTGGCATCCCAAACACAACCAGGATGCTCTATGCTCTGAACACAAACTCCATCTGCAACACGGAAATGACTTCCCACATAAATAACATTTGAAAGTAACATATGACTCATTCTATTGTAATGACCATCTCAAGCAAAAACAAATAGAAGAAAAAACGATAGAAGCAACCACCTTTCCATATCTTGGCCGAACAATCTTCACTGCCACTGACAATAAGTCCAGACAGATGTGAATTGACTGAATAGACAATAGAAGTATGACCAACCATCTCCATCAATACTTCGCCAGTTAACGCCCATAACCTGATTGAACTGTTGCAATAAAAACAAGATAAATAATAGTATGAGCTATAAAGAAGAAAAACAAGGGAAAAGTAGAATTAAGTCAACATAAAAATGCAGAAATCCAGGATCCTTCATTTTTCCCTTTTTCTTTTGTGGCTCCAATGGCTGAGGTATGCTAAAGGGAGTCTGCACTACCTCCCCTCCCAAGGATGCATAAGCAGGTTTCAATTATAGATCTCTTGGAACAACATTAAGTGACCTTACCAAGAAAATTAGCTGGCACCAGTAAAATATCTATTTGACAAAATGCTCCAACTTTGACATTATTCATTCCACTAATAAGGCAAGAACTCTATAAGGCAGTAAATCCTAAAAACCTCCCCCATCATAATTCAATGAGGAAATGGAAACAACTAACTAACCCGTCATGTGATGCAGAAAGAACACCCAATCCATGCATCTCTGCTAATCCTCGAACGGTATCTGCACAATTCTTAAAGTTTGTTAGAAAATATAAGCATACCCAACCCGTCACCCTACTTAGTTCTCAGTACAGAATGTGCATGAAGGATTAACAAGTGATATTACAATGATCTTTGCTGATGAGACACAAAGTTCCACAAAATATTGAAAACTTGTTCAGCAAAAAATTAATAAACACACACACACATGTATAGCCTCAATTTAACAAGCTAGCCTCTATAATTGACCAAGATCTCCTGATAGACTTAGAAGCTCTTTCATTTTTGCAAGTTTTAGAGTGAATCAGTCATCATCTAATGCATAGTAATCCAACTTCTAGCAAGAATTATTATCATCATTTTGCAAAGAAGTATTGACATGGATAACATTAAATATCAACAGAAAGACATATAATCCCTATTAATGTTGATTAAACCACATTATATCCTGTATTTATATTATGTGATATAATTGGTTCAAACTCAAAAGCTAACGCAGAGAGAAATTGAGTGAAAGGCAAATTCATAAATATAACAGAAAATAAAAACAACACAGAACTGAAAATAGCTCATCTTTCTGTATTAGGAACTAGAAATATGCCTTCACTCCCTGTCAAGAACTAGAAAATAGAGTTGTTAAAAATCAGTAACCACAACATAGTAATTTCAAACCAAATCATGTCGACGCTTTTGCCACCTCTGACACTTAGAAAGCTAGATGATTGCCATACAAATACATGAAAGAACTCTAGCATCTAATTTCTTACCAGACCATTTCATGATTATATTTATAAACAAATGCGTATTCAAGCAGTAAGATGGTATATGTTTGGAAGAAAAGCAAAAACAGTAACCTGTATGCCCTACAAAAGTGTGTACACATGTCTTTCCTCTCCAAAGTTTTAAAGTTGTGTCACTTGAACCTGCATTTTGGTAGAAAGCAGCATCAATACTGTAGATTCATAGGCAGCAACTATACATCTATGTATTTGGATCATCATGTGAAGATAGTTGAGAGAAAATGGGAAAAAGTACAACAACATATTAACCAGTCAATGCTTGGGTGAACATAAATCAGACAATTTAAATTTTAATGCCAAAAAGGAAGGAAAGGGAAATGGCGAGAGGGCAAGGACTCAGAGGTAGGCAAGGATGGGAAATAGGAAGTTTGAGCAGCATGAAGAGCCTGCACCACTTTCCAAGACTCCTAGTGACGCATCCTTGGTATAACCAGCGTAACCAACCAACAATAGCCAGAATGATCAAGACATCTCTAAAGGAACAATGCCAAGCTCAACAAAGAATACGAGTATTACATGTTCAGTTTGCATCACATGCAAAAACATTAAAATCAATATCCACTAAAACAAAATGGTAAACAAAGCAGTCATTTGCTGCATAATATGCCTCACAGACAAACAATATATGCTCAAAAGTAATTGAAGCAGTCGTTTGCTACATAATAGCTAGACTTTAATAATTACCCTTAAGGGGATAAATTGTAACACAGATTTTCCAAATCATACCTCACAGACTTAAATAATATATGCTCAACAAGCAGAAACTTCTACCTGTAACAAGCTCGCCTGATGGCAGCTTTATTACTGCCTGAATAGCTGACTTATGAGCCTCCCAGGATTCAATCCCTTGGCTCTTCCTCCATCGTCTCAAAGTACTTCAATAAAGAAAGCCAAGCAGAAAAAGGTCACATATTAAGAAAAAGCAGCAGAATAGTCGAAGTTTTTGAACTAGTGGAGACCAGTTGTCTCAACCAAAATGAAATAGCTTTCTAACATTGGGAGAATTTAATAAGCAAAAATGCAAGCGTTCATTTTTACAGGGAACTTTAAGCGGCAACTGCAATTTGTGAAGGTAGTGGATGTTATGTTCTAATGAGTGGGCCATGACCTCCTGAGGTAAATTTTTAATTGCCGAACATAGATGGATCTCAAATCTACTGATAAGGGTATTAGGAATAGTTATCAGACTCTCAGGGCTAGAGGCGTATTGATGTTGGCTTTTCTGTATGCAGTATGATAAAATGGCGCATTGCCACATGCCACAGAACTGCAATGAAAGAGGGATAGAGATTTCCAGGAATATTGAATTTAGAAGCTAATGATTGCTACTGACCCTTAAGTGACACTAGGCTTCTCAAAAAGCAAGTTACTTGGAAAGAGTAGAAAGATTTCAGAGGAAACCAGCCAAATTGAAGCCCATTTAGAAAGGTTTAGCATAATCCATGTACATATTGAACTTGCAAGGTTTTACAATGTCGAACAAAGTGACAGTCACACTATTTACTCCATTAGAGAATCTGATAAAGAGTAACCCTAGCAATTACAGTTGACACATGATTCTATTCAGAATTCATCCATTTGGCCTCAGCCACAAATAAGTAATAAATAAAACAAAGGGTAAACTGCTGCACAAGGAAAAAAAAGGTTGCTTTGCAGATTTTCATAAGCTCAACTCCTTAAACTCAATATCATAACTTAAATTCTAGACAATTGCATATTTGTAACCCTATTCCATAGAGATATAAGTTCCAGGACAAACAAGGCTACAAAATTCAACTGCTTGCAATTGCCTATTTCCAGCTAAATTTGTTTTATTTGTATTCTGAGTTGCCTCAGATTTAACCAGTTTTGTCCCCAATTTTGCTATACAAAACTTAGTTTCTTCTAAATAAATGTTCAGCTTGTCAACAGCATACTTATAGAACCATGCATAAAATGACAAAAAAAAAAAAAGGTAAAATCTATATTTCCTTCTGATAAATAGATCTTCCCAGTACTAGCTGATCCTCATACTCCTCTTAAATTTTCCACGAGCCCATAAATGTTTGTGATGTTCAAGTGTCTTGAAATTTTCAACATTCAAACCCATTTGAGCCACTGAAATTAGAACTATCCATGTTTTTATTTTTATTAAAAAAAAAAAAAGGTTTATGTATGCATGTAGGTATGTGCAGCCCAAACTACCTACATTCATCTCCAAGAAAGAAATTAAAAACTAATTGCATTGAGAAGTACAGGAAATCCTAAAACAATAAAATAAACAAAACTAGGATATTCAAAATGAAAAAAGGTGCAAAACAAATAAGCTCACCAATCAACAGAAGACGACACAATGTCCCCATTATCCAACACAATACCAGTGACTTGCAACTGATGGCCCCTCAATGTCTGCACCTTCTCTCCATTACTCAAGTTCCAAACTAAAACCAGAGTGTCCATGCCACCAGACACAATCCCACCTTCTGGATACTCTTCATTAGGTGGAATCCAAGCCAATGGACCTACAAAACTGGAGTGCCCCAACAAAATTTTCGACAAAGCATACTTATGCTTATCTGATGGATCAAGAGACCAAAACCTCACAGTCCGGTCCCTAGAAGAAGTTGCAAATCCAGAATTGCCACATATACATATACCACGAACCTAACATTCAAACAATGCAAGTATTTCAACATACAACAGGAAAATTTATAAATAAATATATATTCACAGCATCAAACATCTTAGAAATGAACATTTTACTCTGAATTTCCATACGCTCATATTACCGAACAAATTAATTCAGTGAACAGTCTCAAAATTCAAGCAATTCATTAATTAATTAACAAGTAGAAACAATTAATTTCATCGGAAATTATAAGCTAGTCAAAATCCACATTGCCTTGATGTTTATAGGAAATTAACATGCAATGAAATTTCTAAGTGTAAAATTTTGATGGAATTCGATTTGTATGATCAGTGTAAAGTAAACAAAGTGAATTTGCGAAATGAATTACAAGTGAGTGAAGAAAACAATCGAAAACGAGAAATGCAAATATAAATAGCAGAAGATAGTGAGTGAGTGCGAGATCTTACATCGTCTTCGTGGCCTCGAAGTTCAGAGCTCAACTTGTAGTCTTTGAAATCAATCTCCATCTCCATAGCAGCAAAGTGAGTTTCTGTAGAGAAGGGGTTTCTCAGAAGTAAAAGGAGTCAATTGCGATCCGAAGAATTAAAATCGCAATTGCTTCCTGACTTCGTTGCCAAGTTTTTTTTTTTTTTTTCTTTTGTAAAATTCACTGCCACCGATACTTTTGAGGCTTTTTCTTAGAAATTTTTTCAAAAGCTTAAATAATAATAATAATAATAATAATTTTTTTTATTATGGTTTTTCTTATGATTTTATATATATATATATATATAAGTGGTGAAGGGAAATATTTGAACGGATGAAAAATGATATATTTTAAATTTAAATTTAAAATAAAACTTAATTACATTTGAACAGGTAATAAATATTATGATTTAAATAAATATTTATAAAAAAATTAATTTTCTACTTAATACTTTTTTATTATTTGAATTTAAATTTTATTATCTATTTTTATTTTTATTATAAATAAATTATGTCTTAATATAATTCTTAATTTATATATAACTCATAATTATATATATATATATATATATTTATTATATATTTAGATATATATAATAATATATATGAGAATATTTCATATATGCCTTGCTAATTAATATTTGATAAATACTAATTATTAATATTTATTTTAGTTTATTATAGCATTTTCTCTATGTCAAAATTGAGATTACAAACATGTTATTTTGGTGCCTGAGTATTTAATTGAGTTTAGAGAATTAGTGTTTGGTATTCTTTAATTTCTACTCATTTTGTAAAAATCTCAAATTTTTTATTCTTTTTTGGGTTTGATTGATTATTATACGAACTTACTTTTGTTTTTTTTTCTCCACTATTTTTTTTTTCTTTTGCATTTGATAGTTTTCTTTGAGACTTCTTGTGTTTTGAAGTAGGAGTGACCGGTTTAATCGAACCGTCGGTTTTAATTTGAAATCGACGGTTTTGATTTAATAAAATGATCAAATCGAAATCATAATCGATTATTACGGTTTTAGTTTCGGTTTAAAACTGACCGGTTTTGATTTGAAACCGATTTTTTTATATTATAATTTAAAACTATTTTTGAACCAATTTCTTTATTATATTAATTTCAATTAAACAATTAATATAAAATAATGGAATAATTTAAAATAAAATTTTAATTAAACAATGAAATTTATTAAACAAAAACTTGCATTTAATTCTTACATTAATTAAATTGCCTACGTATTCTCTTAAAATTAAGAGAAATCAAAGTCAACATAGTACTAACAAATTAACTCACTATATTTTCAAATTTCTTTTTCCTTTTCACAAAAATTTCAACATTAAATAGTACACTATCTCTATTATTGGTTAGAAAATAAAAGACATATGTAAGGCTAATAGAAACGGTTTAACTAAATCATCGGTTTCGGTTTGAAATCGACGGTTTTGGTTTTGATTACGGTTTTTAATAGAAATCAAAACCAAAACCAAACTCTTCGTGGTTTCGATTACAAACCGAAACCATAACCAAAAAACGGTTTCAATTTTGATTTTATTTGGGCGATTTCGGTCCGATTTAACAGTTCCGATCCGGTTTTAGTCACTCCTATTTTGAAGTTATTTAACTTGATAGGATATGGTATGTTATAATGCTAATTACATATTACTATATATTTGTTTAATACTCTATTGATTATGAACTTTAATTGTACATGATCAATATCAAGAATGAAGAGTTTTTATAATTTTTTTATGGGTTTTTGATGGCATTTTTTTTAATATTTTGTTTTTATGTATGAGTTATGTAATCGTAATGTATCGAATTCAAATTTGAAAAAAATTAATTGGTTTTACATATTAATTGTAATTTTTTTCCTTTTAAAAATGTATTTCCAATTTTAATATCGCTATTTATTATTATTTTAATATTGAAGAGTGTTTTAAAAAATTTCTCTAAAATATTATATAGAAGATAAACTATTTAACATATTTTTAATTATTTTTGTTGCGTTAAAAATATTTATTTCTTTTATAGTTAAATATAGCTCTCTTAATTTTCATTCTTAATTAATTTTAGAATAATAATAATAATTTAGATTTCCTTTCTTATTGTATCCTTATTTTTCATTCATAATAAATTATAAAAATATATATTTAGATTAGTAATCCATGGGTTAATGAAAATATAATTCATGCACTTACAAAGAAAAGCTAGTATAATTAAAATCCATTTATTTCAATTATTTAGTATATATATTAAAATAGAAAACAGGAACCACAATAAATGATTTTTACTCTTCCATCATCATTTTATAATTTTGTTTTTCTTTTTATAAGAAAAGGAGAAAACTAGGGTGATATTTTTTTGAATCTGAAAATTAAGTGTCAACAATTTAAATATTTAATAATTTTAGTGATATAATATTTAAATTGTAGAAATATTTAAAAATCTAAATATTCATTGTATTTAGCATAAATTTTAAGTTAAAAGTTTTCAATTATCATTTTAAGTAATTTTCAACTTAATTGAAATATTTAAGGCAAACGTTATAAAACTTCTTAAAATTATTAATTGCTAAAAATTTTAATTTTAAGTTTTAAATTATATTATTAGAGTTGAAATTTTACTAAGCTAAAATTTTAGTGTTGAGCAAAGTTTGTAGCTGCCCTAATTTAGAACTCTCGTACTATTATCTTTTTTTTTTTTCTTTGACAAATAAGGCGGTGTGACGGAATAGATTACCATTATGTATTACAATAAAATAAACATTATTTATTACAATAACAATAAAGAAGGAGGATTTGAAATGCGAGATATAAAAACATATCTGTTGCGGAAATTGACACTGGACTAGAGTAAGACTGCAACTAATAATTTGAGAAAATAATAAAGATAATTTGGACACACAAATTTTACGTGGAAAACCCCAAACAAATTAGGGTGAAAAACCACAGGTAAAGATAGAATAACTCCACTTCGAGAAATAATAGGAATTACAACATTCTCTCTAAATCACAAGGAGATAACAACAATAATCTCTCTTGAAAATAAGAGAAAAATAATTTAAATAAAACTCTCTATTTTTCTCTCACTAAAAACTCTCTCTATTTTGAGATTTGTGATACAAATGAAGAAGAAGAGCCTGCCTTTTATAGGTAGCAAATACGCGTTAAAAACGCGTATTGGAGAACTGGCACCCAATTGGTGCCAGTTGCTACGACAATAGCAATTGCTATTGTTGACAGATTTAATATATATATATATTTTTTATCTTTCTATGTTCCACATTGCTATAAATAAATATTGATTTATAATAATAAAATTGCTCATTTTTAATATTGAACATTAAATAAGATTAATTTATAATTATTAAAATTAAATATAAGTTTAGTGTAAAAAGAATTAAAAATAAGTAATCTGATGTTTATAAATATAAATTTATTTATAAATTAGATGTAAAAAAAAAATTTAATTTTTTAATGAAATAATATTAAATTTTAATTGATGCGTAAACTTTTTAAAAAATAATAAGGGATTGGGAAGTGTCCGGAAAATGAAAGATGGCAGTGTGGTATTTTTTTGGTTGGATGGGTTTTACTTGACACGTACCTCTACACATGGTATTCAATAAAAAAAAGTAGAAGCTCAATTTTCTTTTTATAAATAATTAATCGTGCCGGTGAGTTGTGTAGGTGTTGATTTATATTAATTTTTTTATTGATTTAAATTGAAAAAATAATTTAATAATTCATATAAATATAATTTATATAATTAATAAGTAAATTATTGATAAATAAATTTTTTATTTTAAAATTACTTATTTTTTATTTTAAAAAAATTTATATTAATTTTTAAATAATATATATATATATATATATATCTTTTTTTTTTTTTTATTTTTTTTTTAGTATTGAGGGAAGGGGGAAATCGATTGTAATCTATTGTTCAAGAAAATATGTACTTACTGCTAAGTATAAAATACTTTTCTTAATAAAATTAGTTTATGTTTGTCCTTTAATCCTTTTCCCTACCATTTTGCTCATTTATGATTTTAACTTTTTAGAATCGATGCATTTCTTAAAATTTGATATAACATATGATCACTGCCCTGTATAAGAACATGAAAGTTGTTAATAGCCATTAGTGATTTCTTAAGAACATGAATGATGTTAATAGTCATAAGTGATTTCTCATGAAATGATGGGTGAATGCAACTACAAATGATACATCATTTTGATTAAGCAATATAATAATATTTTAAATAAATAAATAGTAATAATTTATAATGTATTTTTTTTCCTTTTGAATTTTTTTTATATAACTATTATAATTAAAATAGCAATGTTTGTTATGTATTTTTTATAGTTTGATTTATGTATTAAGCAAATGATAATTAATATAGTAAATTTGAAATAAGCATTCAAAATTTCAAATGGTACTTTATAATACATGTAATTTTTTTGGGAAGCGATATTGACACTCTCTTTTTAATTTCTGGCACTTTTATTAGTTTTTTATTATTAAATTTGACTAAAATATTATTTTTTTATTTAAGTTAATAATTTTTATAAGGAAGGAAGGCTTAATTTTCATTTCCTTATATATTTCTTTATTATTATTACTTTTAATACATAGAAATATTGTTGTCTATATTTTTTACTTTTTAAAAAATATGATACTTATTTCAAAAAAAGAAAAGAAAAATATGATACTAAAAACTATATTTAATAAATATATAACTTTTTTTACATAAGAAAATATCATAATAAAATTTTTTATTTTTTCATGTTATAAAATAAATTTTTTTTTATTAACAAGAAAGTTAATTAATCAAATAAAAAAAATATGAAAATATTAATACTTCTCAGTATACTTTAAAAGTAATGTAATAATTTCAAAAAGGGAGGCAATATTAGCGCTCCTCCTTTGTTAAAAAAAAAAAAAAAAAAAAAAAAAAAAAAAAAGAGAAAAATTGAGAAGTTAATTCTCATCTGCCACTGCGCCACCTATTTCATTAACAATTAGGTAAATACATGTACATTGTCTAGTATGATCCGATTGGTTGTAAAACCATACCTTCACAGTTCACAACTAGCAATCATTTGTCAATCAAAGATAAAAGAAAATTTATTTTATAACATATAAAAATAACAAATTTTATTATGATATTTTCTTATGTAAAAAAATTATATATTTATTAAATACAATTTTTAATATCATATTTTTTTTTAAAAGTAAAAAATATAAACATATGTATTAAGAGTAATAATAATAAAGAAATATATAAGGAAATGAAAATTAAGTTTTCATTCCTTATAAGAATTATTAATTTAAATAGAATAAGGGTATTTTAGTAAAATTCAATAACAAAAAAGTTAATAGGAGTGCTAGAAATTAAAAGGAGAGTGATAATATCGCTTCCCATTTTTTTTTTATATAAATATACTTAATTAAATAAAGCAACAAATTAACATGAATATAAGGGTATATTGCAATATCAAACTCAGAAGTAAATATGATGGTTAATGATTCTTTGTGATTTTCATGTTATTGTTAAATGCAAAGAAATCAGTTAAATCTTATGAATGTTGTGGCACAATTGTTGTGAATTTAATTTAAAAGATGATTTTGTAGATATCTTTTGATATAGTATTATTAAATGCAAATAGTATGATGTATACTAATGTGTGATGATGCTCAAAGTTAGCATAAATTAAGGGAAATATACACATGTTAGTGGTTAGGAGTTGTTATTGGTTGCTTTTTTTTTTTTTTTTTTTTACTCTTCTAATGTACTATTGTAACTATTGTCTATATAAGGCAATTGCTAATGAAAATATCTTGAGTTTCTCTCATTTTACATTGTCTTCTTAGAATTAAAATCTTCAGTGGTATCAGAGCTCTATTTGATCTTTGAGGGACTGTGTGTTAGAGAAAACAAGTCAGTATACCTTTCAAAAAACCAAAACTTCGAAAATGGCTTCAAAAGATTTTGCAGCAATCACACCTCCTATCTTCAATGGCAATAACTATCCCCCTTTGGGCCTTCAAAATGAAAACTTACGTAAGAGCTTTTGAACTCTGGGAAGTAGTAGAAACAGGTAGAGATCCACCTCCACTAAGAAGAAGCTTGGGATCTCTTGAAGAATGAGTTCCATCTCTTGAAGAATGAGTTCCAGGGAAGTGATAGAATAAGGCAAATGAATTTATTGAATTTGAGAAAGGAGTTTGAGATTTTAAGAATGAAAGAGTTTGAAACAGTAAAAGAGTATACTGACAGGTTGCTTAAGGTGGTCAATGAAATTCATTTGCTTGGAGAACAACTTATCGACAAGAGAATTGTTAAGAAAGTGCTTGTGAGTTTGCTTGAAAGATTTGAATCAAAGATTTCCTCTTTAGGGGATTCAAAGGATCTATGACATATCTCACTCTTATAGCTTATAAATGTTCTTCAAGCCTTGGAGCAGAGAAGATCTTTAAGGCAAGAGGAGGCAAGTGAATCTACATTTTAAGCAAAGATAAAAGGCAAATCACATTATAGCAAGGATGGAAATAAGCAAAATGGTGATAGAAATGAAAAAAAAAAATGGTGAGAGCAACAAAGATGGAGAAAGAAAGAAATTTCCTCATTACAGTCACTGTAAAAAGGCAAATCACACTAAAAAGAAATATTGGTTCAAACCATATGTTCAATATAGAATATGCAAGAAGTTTGGTCATATTGATAAGGTGTGTAAAAACAAAGGCAATGCTCAAGGTTAACAAGCACAAGTTGCTGAAAAACAAGAACATCAACCTTAGGAGGAGTAGTTATTTGTGGCTACTTGTTATGTAATCCAAAGCAGTAATGATGCTTGGCTCATAGACAGTGAATCCACACATCACATGTTTTCAAATCCTGCTTTGTTCAAGGAGCTGGATAGATCTTATACCTCCAAAGTCACAATTGGCAATGGAGAAAGCTTGGATGTGAAAGGAATAGGTGTTGTAGCAGTGGAGACTCCATCAGGTATCAAATATATTTCAAATATGTTGTTTGTACGTGAAATAAGTCAAAATTTATTAATTATAGGCCAGAAGCTTGAAAGGAATTATTCCTTGCATTTTCAAGATATGTCATGCACTATTTTAGATCCAAGTGGTAGTGAATTGTTCACTGTGAAAATGAGAAACAAGAGTTTTCCTGTGAACTGAAAAAATGTTGATGTTCATGCATATACTACTACCTTGAATAATTCTGATGTGTGACACATGAGATTTGGTCACTTCAGTTATATTTCTTTGAAGCATATGCATGACAAAGATCTTATTGATGATATAAGTTTGTAATGATGTTGCTAAGTCTATCAACTTAGAAAGCAAACCAGAAAGCCATTTCCATCATATCAAGCCTGGAGAGCTGTTGAGAAATTGCAGCTTATCCATACTAATGTTTGTGGTCCTATGGCCACTCTAACTTTGAATGGTAGTAGATATTTCCTATTATTTATTGATGACTTCTCTAGAATGTGCAGGGCTTATTTTCTTCAATAGAAGTTAGAGGTAGTTGTTGTATTTCAGAGGTTCAAAGCTTGGATTGAAAAGCAAAGTGGTTATCAAATCAAGGCAATCAGATCCGATAAAGACACATAATATACTTCTCAAGAATTTGATAAGTTCTTTTCCAATGTCGGTATTCATCATTAACTTACAATCCCTTACACTCAACAAAATAGAGTGAGTGAAAGGAAAAATATAACAATCATGGAGATGGCCAGGTGTCTCTTGTTTGAAAAAAAATATGCCAAAGAGATTTTGGGCAGAGGCTGTAAATACATCTGTGTACTTGCTGAATAGACTTCCTACAAGGGCTTTGAATGAAAAAACTCAATATGAAGCTTGGTTTGGAGTTAAGCCTACTGTTAATCACTTTAGAATCTTTGGTTCATTATGCTATGTGTATGTTCTAGAAGTTGAAAGAAATTGGATCAAAAGTCTCTTGAATGTGTGTTTCTTGGCCATAGCAGCAATAACAAATGTTATAGAGTGTTTGATGTGCAGACACAAAAGGTTATTATTGGAAAAGATGTTAAATTTGATGAAGTTGGAGTTTGGAAATGGGATAAAGGCATATCAGAGCCTTGTGATGAGAATTTAAATCAATATAATGTTCCCTAAGAACAAGATGCAACTATTTTAGAGCCAAAGTCAAATGACAATTCAGACTCTGACTCTGAAACTGTTGTAAGAGGAACAAGGTTGCTTTCAGATATGTATACAAGGTGCAATGTTGCCTTGATGGAACCTTCATATTTCAAAGAAACAGCAAGTTCACAGCAATGAAAAAGGAATTGATGATGATTGAGAAGAACAAATTCTGGAAGCTTGTTGATAGATCAAGCAACAAAAATGTGATTAGTGTCAAATGGGTTTTCAAAACTAAGTATAACTTAGATGGCACTATCAACAAACTCAAGGCAAGATTGGTTTTGAAGTGTTTTTCACAATAATATGGAATTGATTTTTCAAATACTTTTGCACTAGTTGCAAGATTGGATACTATCATATTGCTCGTTGCTCTTACTGCTCAAAAGGGATGGAAGTTGTTTCAACATGAGGTCAAGTCTACCTTTCTCAATGGTTAGCTTGAAAGAGGAGATATATATTGAGCAACCAGAAGGTTTTGAAGTTAATGGCATGAAGGATAAAGTGTTTTGTTAAAGAAGGCCTTGTATGGCCTGAAACAGGCTCCAAGAGCCTGGTATAGTAAAATTGATCAACATTTAATCAATATGGGTTTCAGCAGAAGCAAAAGTGAGCCCACTTTATATGTGCAAGATGCTGATAGTGCATTGTTGATTGTATCAATTTATGTTGATGATCTTCTTATGATTGGTAGTAATCATGTTCTTGTGAATCAGTTTAAGATTGATATGTTGAAAACATTTGAGATGATAGATCTTGTAGAGCTATCATATTTCCTTAGTATTGAGATTTCACAAACTCAGCAAGGGATTTTTACCTGCCAAAAGAAGTATGCTAGAGAGATTCTACTAAAATTTGGGATGGAGAATTGCAAAAATGTTGATACTCTCTTAGTTCAAAATGAGAAATTGAGTAAGGATGATGGATTTGAGAAGATTCAAGAGGGAGTTTATAAGAGTCTCATTGGATGTCTCTTATATTTATCAGCTATAAGACTTGACATTATGTATGTTGTCAGTCTTCTCTCTAGATTCATGCACTCTCTAATCGATTTGCACTTTAAAGTTGCCAAAAGAGTGTTGAGATATGTTAAAGGATTTGTTGAACTTGGAATATGGGATAGAAGTGTTCTTGAGATGAAATTGATAGGCTTTACTAACAGTGATTGGGCTGGTTCTTGTGATGATATGAAGAGTACCTCTGGATTTGTGTTTTCCTTTGGTTCAAGAGTGTTTAGTTGGTATTCAAAAAAGCAAAATATAGTTGCACAGTCAATTACTGAAGCAAAATACATTTATGTTGTTGTTGTTGTTGTAAACCAAGCCATTTGGCTTAGGAAATTAATGAAAGATTTGAAGTAAGAACAAGTTGAAGCAACTCAAATTTTTTGTGATAACCAAATAGCTGTAGCTATTGCAAAAAATCCAGTATTTCATGGCAAGACCAAGCATATAAAGTTTAAATACCACCTTATTAGAGAAGTTGAAAAAGAAAAAGAAGTGTTTTGCATTGTAGTTCAAAAGAGTAGAAAGCTAATATACTTACAAAAGCTTTGCCAAGAGCAAGGTTTATGCAGCTCAAGAAATCCATATGCATGTCTAGCAAATGTGTCAAGGAGGAGTGATGAATGTTGTGACACAATTGCTGTGAATTTAGCTTAAAAGATGATTTTGTAGATATTTTTTGGTGTAGTAACATTTTTTTTTTTTTTGCCAAATACAGAGGGATTGGTATAGTAACATTAAATGCAAATAATATGATGTATACTAATGTGTGATGTTGCTCAAAGTTAGCACAAATTAGGGTGAAAGGCCAAATCGCCTCCTGAGTTTTTTAAAAATTCTCAAATAAACCCTCATGATATTTTTTGGCTAAAATTAACCCATGAAATTTTATTTTGAGTCAATTGAGTCCTATTTTTGTTAAAAATATTAAAAAGTTAATTTTCATAATTTTTAAAAATAAGAAAATAATTTTTATATTTTTAGATATTTTTTAAATAAAAGAATAAAATAAAGAAATAAAAAAAAAACCCAGAAAGGGAGAAGAAGAACACGTAGATAGAGAGAGTAGAAGATCTGAAATTAAAAAAGAGATATGAAGGAGGATTTGTTAATAAAAAAAAAAAAAAAAAAAGCGCCCAACAAATTTAAAAACAAAACCACTTGCAATTGAAAGAAAATCTGAAGTTAAAATCCAAAACTCAAATATGAAGAAAGATTTGTTAACAAAAAAAAAAAAAAAAAAAAAAATATATATATATATATATATATATATATGAAGAAAGATTTGTTAAAAAAATAAAATAAAATAAAATAAAAAAAACACCCAACAAATTCAAAAACATAATCACCTGCCATTGAAAGAAAATATGAAGCTAAAAACCAAATCTAAAGAATGAATCATTAAAAAAAATAAAAAAAATAAAAAACCCAACAAATTCAAAACCCAACCACCACATGCAATTGGATGAATATTTGAATTTAAAAATCTAGATCTTGTAATACCCCAAGTTCATTTGCGTATTCATTTGATTTAATATATGAGTTATTAGATGTAAATAGAGTAATTTTTTTTTATGAGCTATGAGTTATATGATAAGTGTTTGATGATTTGAATGAGTTACAAATGTTTGAGCAAGTTAAAAGAGGAGTAGTGAAGGCTCCTGCCTGGTAATGATGAAAGAATGAACAGTCACGTGAACAATAATATTTTGATCTTCGACCTTCGGTCTTCGACTTCGGTCTTCGACTTCGATCTTCGACTTCGGTCTTCGACTTTCGTCCAAAAGCTCTCTGTGTGAACAGTAGAGATATTGACTTAAAGACTTGAATTTCGTTAAGTAGTGTTGCTGAGCCAAAGTCGCGACAGCGATAGTGGGCGCGACTTAGGACGCGAACGCTTCTGCCTGATTTGGACAATTTGGTTTAAAGAGAATAGCGACCGCAATAGGCATGTAGCGACCGCGATTTATGTCGGGGCCAAATATGGAAGTCGGCTTTTAAAAGGAATTAAGAGCCCCAAAATCATTTTTACTCGAAATTTCAGAGCTTCCAACCTATTTTTCTCTCAAGAATTCCTCACCCACTCACATTAAAAGCTTGAAGGCTTCATTAATTGCTCCAACCAAATGATATAGGGTTTTAATCAATCAACTCTTCATCCATTGTTGTGAACCCTCAATTTTGCACCCTTAAGATGCTGCAACTTGATGCCTGCTAATTTTTGTGCGCTACGCAGAGCCGGTACGGCGGTCCCGCTAGCCGGTTAGCGGGCAGGGGTCAAGGGGGCAGCGCCTCCGAAAGGTAAACGATTTATTTCTCTCCAACACAGACTGATATTGCATTTTCGACCCCGACCAAACTTTCTATATCAGACAATACTTTTCCAAAACTGACCAAGTTTTCATCAAAACTGACTGCCAATAGGTCCGATAATTAATTTTGGATCTATCGACACTGACCGATAATTTTTTAGACTCCAGAATAGCCCGAAAATTGACCCGAAACCTCCAAAAATTGAACCAAAAGACCCAAAAACTGACCCGAATGTCCCGAAAATCGACCCAGGTGACCTGAAAAGTCGAAGCCGATCTAGTCGAGCCGGCGGCTCGGCGCGCTGCCAAGGTCCCCAGCGACGCCGCCGAGGACACATTTTGAGCTGCCGAAGGCACCGGCGCCGCCGCCGGTGCCTCCGGCGGCAGCCCGTACCTGCAGACCCTTTTGCCCTCCTTTTTGTGAAATTTCAAATTTACCCTTCCCTTTTCTGCTTTTTGGACCCCTTTTTTGTCTTTTTCCACCCCCCATTTTTCCTATAAATACCCTACTGCATTTCACTTCAAAACACACCAAAATCATTTTGTGAAACTTCCAAATTGATTTCTCTCTCTCTCTCTCTCTCTCTCTAATTAGCTTTTAATCTCCCCATTTAATTAGTTAGTTAATTAAAAATCAATTTTAATTAACTAATTAATCTTTTTTAAAATTTCCATCAATTTTCCATTAATTAATTAATTAACAATCAATTTTAATTAATTAATTAATCCTTTTTTTTATTTTTTTATCCACTTTC
>CATKHJ010456536.1:0-12249 GCA_949750685.1 Vernicia montana
TTAAAAGGAATTAACCGTTGTTGAGATATTTTTTGAATTTCTTTAACAACCTCAGGAATAAGATTTACATGCTTTATTACACGTATACTTTCCCGACTTTCTTCATCTTCATAAACAGGTAAGCTGAAAGTTTTGTAACCTACAATCTTCCTATTGTCAGAAGATGTTTGAGCATCTTCCTCAGAATTAACAGTTCTAGAAACATCTTCTAGTTCTACAGATGAAGTAGAACTATTTTGTCTAGAAGTTAAAGATCTTCTAGGAGGATCAGAAATTCTAACATTTCTCATAGGTTCTTCTAAACTCAAGGTGATATTTCTACCCCTTTGTGTTATCTGGGAAGATCCTATTGATCTTGAAGTTTCTGCTGGTTTTTAAAGAACCCAACTTCTGGGCCAAGTCAATTCTAAAAGATTTATTTCTTTTCTATGGAATTTTTTATAATTGTCTGACCCTTCATTAAACAACTCAGTTATTTTAAAGATGTTCCTCACTCCAGGATTGGTGGTATTAATTAACCTGAAAATTATTCTAGTGTGATAAGCTAAATATTTAGCCCGGGTGTTCATTATGTTCATATTTTTGAATTTTATTCTTAATGATAATGAATTACCCAAACACCTATCACTCAAAGACATCATGTAACTGGGATAGGACTGGAACCATACTGGACCATGGGCCAGGTTGGTTTGTACACCTGATATAAGCTGATCCTGAAACAAATTTCATCTTTTGTCTAACACAACCGTTATCACAGGACTATCTGCTAGTAAGTTAAACAATGGAATGAGTCCTACTTAGACAAGACCAATATGAATGTATTGGTAGGTTCCCTTGGATTTGTTCACCATTTCTCTTATTTTTGATAAGTTAATCAAGGGTATGTCCAACATTTCTAGATCTGTACTAGAAACCTGAGCTGTAGACTCATATTGGGAGACATCTACTATTGACTTGAAACTAAACTTTGACTTACTATAAATAGCATTGATGTCTACTTTTGGAAGTTTCCATTCTAGGTAACTTCTGGATGGGTCCTCGTACTGGAATGATTCTTCTTGTACCAGAGATGTATCCAATGGAATCAACTCTTCATCTATGGTGCCTTCTGGTGTATTCATCATGAATAATTGGACTGTCCATAAATTAGATTCATCAGTATCAGTTTCATATTCACAAATTACTTCATAAATTGAATCTATTTCAGAGTCTATGTCAGAATATTCATCTTCTTCTACTGGTTCATATTCTAGACTCTCATTTACAAAGAAAATCTTTCTCAGATTTTCCTTCCGCTTACTCTTATGTGGGCAAGCATTTGCTTTGTAATTTTTTGAACCACAAATCCAACAGCAGGAACAACTGCTTAAAGGTCTACCTTGAGGACACTTAGGGGCTCTACCATATTTTTTCTTAAAGGCTTCTATTCTTTCTTTATCCCCAAGATTCGTTCTTCTTCTAATAAACCTAGTTATCTCCTCTTGGTATTCCTATCATTCTTCGATATCCTCCTTTTTCTATATCCTTTAAAACTTTTCTTTTTTGAATGATACCCTTTCTCAATTTTAGATTCATTTCCTGTAGAACAACCATATCTACTTGGAACAAACTCTATCTGAGAACAACAACTCTTATTTAAGTAGGAAAGACGTTTTGCATCTTGTCTAACCTGGAGTTTAGTACAAGCCTTTCTCATGGCATACCTAACCGCTTGTATCCTTCCTCCTAATCCATCGACAATTTTGTCTTCATTAAGAAGGAGCTGATAAGCCTTCTTTGCTACTTCTGGCCCTGGTTCTGGTAACTTAGCAAAGAACAAAGTTGACATGTAATTTTGAGCATTTATATCTAAATTATAATAATATTTTTGAAATTCACAGGAATAATTGTCAAAATAACACATGTAACAAATTTGTAGTTTCATTAATGCCATTAATGACTGTTCTCTTTCAAGAGACTCTGTTGAAATTGAGAATCCACAAAATTCTCTTTTTAGGGCGTCTACAATTAAAGCTAGCACCTCATCTGTTATTATGGCCTTTCTGATTTCATCCTTAATAGGAGTTTGAACTACTAGCTGATCCCAAAATTTTTGAGCATTGCCAAACATGGTGGCTTTGCATAGTTCGTAGGTTGCCTCAGGTGAATAGCTACCTGATTTGGTTGTAAACCTAATCATAGTAATCCACTCATCTATTCTTTCAGACGCATGTTTTTCACAATCTATATTGAGAAAAGCAGCCGGGCTAGGCACATGTCTTAAAGGATTATCCCTAGGCATAAATTCTGCTTTTGTCCTATGGGGATAATTAGGTTTATACACTGTCCTTTTTGTAGCAAGAAGTTCATTGAATGTCCTATCATCATTATGCAATGGACCTTCTTCTACCAATCCTAAAGACTTTCTAAGGTCTTGGGTTAAGTCATTACTGCTTTGATTAGCAGCTCTTTTATCAGGATCTAAAATATAAGGAACTATTTTTTCCTTCCTTAATTTTAAGATCTCTTTTTCTGAAATGGGCTTTGATGTGCTTTCAGGCTTTTTTAAAGCTTTTTCTCTTTCTACAGCATCAAGCCTTTCATTCACCAGCTTTCCTACCTCTTCTGCTAAAGCTTTTCTTTGTTCTGGTGAATCGCCTAAATCTCCTTTAGCATGAAGCTTTTCTAGGAGAAGGCTCACTTCAATATGAACGTGTGCTAATGAAGTCAACCCATAAGGGGTTGAATCAACACTTTCATCGGGTTTTCCCATTTATAGTGGTCTATTTCTTTGTTTTGCTAAATCAGTCCACCAATAATCTATGTGTCTAGGAAATCATGCCCAAAAGGCTAAGAAAAAGTCAATTCTGCTGAAGTGTAATCTTTTTCAAATTAAATAATCTTTTATTTGTTCTTCACTCTAGGTAGAGTCCACCAAAGTTATATCCTGTCCTAAAATTTGCAAATCTTTAAATGAATGATATTTTTCTTCTAAAAATTCTATTATTTCAACTACTGCAATATATTCGTTAGATCTAGAGTTCTCTGGACAGTTTCTAAAAATAGAATCAATCCTAAGTTCTTCTTCCCCATCTCTGATTCTTCCACATGCCCAAATATATTCCCAATGTAGCTGAGAGTGGTCTCTTCTTTCTATAATCGAATAATGTTTTGTATAATTATACACTATTCCAGGTCTTAATGGGTTCCCATTAAAAATCTCATCAAAACCTTTTAACATTCCATTCATAAAATAGGTTTTGGATAGTAATGTCAATCTCACAAAAGTTTTGCGGAGGAAAATTGAAATTACCAAAAATTTTGAGATAAAAATATAAGTCTGAAAATTTAAAAATACTATAGAGTTACAGAAATTAAAATTAAAGGATTTTAATGTGACATTTTAAAATTGAAGGATGATAATGAAATCCTCTTATATTTCATAGACTATGGGTGAAATGAACCCATATATAAAGCTGTGGTTTGACTAAAAAGTTGTGATTTGACAAGATTATTATTATTATTATTATTATATAAAGTTGTGATTGAAAAAATTGATTCTTGCAAAAATTAACACGTGTAAAAATTGCATGTGTTTTGATTTTTTGAATTGGAGTTTTATATGTCAATAATTTGATGAACCCAACCAAATTTTTCGTTTTAATTCGGTTTGGTTTTCATTCTAAATTCGATTCGATAAAATTATAATTTTCAATTGTTTGATTTTTCAGTTTAGTTCAATTTTAAACCGAACTGATCGTTTGTTCACTCTAGATAAACCATCATCCAATGTACTAAATTTTGGACCCTTAGATTGAACAGTGAGATAACGTCCCAAAATGAACCATGTTCCATCAAGCAAAACATGCATGAAATTTGATTTAGAATCAAATTGAATAAGAAAATATTCATTGGTCAAGTCAATAACTTTGTATCCACCAGATAGCCCCCACATAGCTGGGATACAAGTGAGAGTGTGTAAACGATCGATTTGATTCAAAATCGAACCGAATTGAAATAACTAAAATTGCATTTTCACCAAATTGAATCGAACTGAATTTAGAGTAAAAATCAAATCAAACAAAAAAAATTTGGTTCGGTTTGAGTTGGTTTTATTTATTTATTTTTTTTGCTATTTATTTTTTTTATATATAAATTTGAGATAAAATTCAAGTAAATTTTAATATATGTTTAATAAATATATATAATATATGTATATTTTAATATATGTATATAAAATAAAAATATTTTAATATATATATATATATATATATATATATATATATATATATATATATATATATATATATATATATATATATATATATAAAGTTCGGTTTTAATCAAAATTTTTGAGTAAAAATCAAATCGAATTAAAATTTAATTTAATTTTTAAATTTTTAAACCGAACCAAATCAAAATTTTAAAAAAACCTAATTTAACAAGGAATTCAGTCTAATTTTACTCACCCTAAATACTACAACAACAAAGCATTTTATACCCTAGACTTCTTCCCAATAAACACACTACCACTGCTTGCTTCCAGGGTTTAATAAGTTGCTCCCTAGCCTTATTGACAAAGTAATCTCAGGAATAACTGGAACCTGGTTCACTATTATATCATCAGACCCTCCATCGAAACTCTCGTGGCTTTGAGGCAACTCCAGGCAAAAGACTAAGATTTGTCTCTTTAACCAATTCATCAGGATTCTCGCTCTCCTCCATAGATCCATTCTCATCATCTTATTCTTCCTCACTCGTATCCTCTTCAGTACTATTTCCCATATATATATCATCATCCTCATTCCAATTTTGCACCAGTTGTCGCGAAAGGAAACTCTGGTCACATCCACAGTCAAGGCTAAATCCTAGTTAGGGTAAGGGTCTTTAATTCTCACCTTTTTCTTCGAATGATCATCTAGCGGCGACGAAAGAAGATCCTTCTCCAGCGTCGACTCCATAACCTATTTCCTTAATTTAGGAATAGTTTATGTAATTTATTAACTAAATAAAATATATCGTTATTCTCATAAAGATAATACTTTTTATAAGTATTATCATTTTTGAGATATAACTATTAATTATTATCTATTATATATGTGACAAAATAATAATTCCTGTTAATCTATTTTGAAAATAATGAAATAATTTACAAAATATTATTCCTTTTGTTACATATACATATATGAAGATTTATTTTTTACCTTTTCTTTTAATTGTATGATTTATTAAGATATTTCAGTTAAAAGCATAATTAAAAAATATTTTATGTGAGCATACTTAAGAAAATGATTTTTTTTTCTTTTGCCTTAAAACAAATGTAAGTAGGATTATAATTTAATATTGTGTTTAGTTAAATAACTTCTTTATTGAAATTTCAATATAAAAAAAAAAAGAATGAAAAAATTGTTAGCGTAGAACATAAAAAAGTAAAATATTTTAGTAAAAGAAAATACATTTTATAATATATAAAAATGAAATTTTGACTATAAACTTTTTTTTTCTTATATGAAAATTTTATATTTTTATTAAATATATTATTATTTTTTGAAAAATAAAACAATTATAAACATCACATTTTATGAAATAAAAAAAATAGAATTTAAATCTTGCTTTCTTTACGAGAACTATTATGTAAATAATACTATTATGTAAATAATATAATAAGAGTATTATATTCAATTTTAATGATAAAAAAAATAAAAGTACTAGAAATTAAAAGGAGAGTGTAAATATCTCCAACCTAACTTTTTTCATTACATTTCTTTTTAGTTTTTTTTAAGAAAAAGAATTAAAATAAAATAATGATATTTTTTTAAAACAAGTTTCACATTTAAAATTAAATGAAAATAAAATTATTTTGTATATTAAATAAAGTTCAATGTGGTGTATTGAAGTTGAGTTTAATACTTTGGCAAAAAAAAAAAAAGTTGAGTTTAATATTGTGGTTTTTGAAAATTGAAAAGAAAAAACAGTGAGAGATGATTTTGTGTATTTGATTTATTTTATGGCGCTTGATATTTAATGAAGCAATGATAGCGGTGTAATGTTTGCAACTATTATTTTGAAGAGTGTTAGGTTGGTAGTTCAATTGAAACAAAATTTATATGGCTCAGCCGAGAGTATAAAGGAAAATAACAAAAATTTAGTATTTTTAATATAAGAAAAGTTACACTATTGGAATATCAATTTTTTAAAAGTTGTTATTTTAGTCTCTGAATAATTTTTTTAATCCAACAAGTTTATCAATTTTTAAAATAATCTCATATATGTATTTTTATCCATTTTTTGATTATTAAAGTGTTAATTTGCAACTCTAAAATCTCTAAAATTAGAGAAATGACAAAAAAAAAATAAAAAAATTTATTGATTGTTAAATACCAAAATAAGATTTTAAATGGAGTTGAAGAGTTGCAAATTAAGAGAGATGAGAGTTGCAAATCAGAACTCCAGTGAATAAATACAGTTAAATACACTTATATTAAATTATTTTTAAAAATTAAAAAACTCTTTAGACCAAAAAATAAATTATTCAAATATTAAAATAACAGTTTTTAAAAAGTTCACACACTAATAATATAATTTTTCCTTTAATATACTAATTAATAGTTTATTAAATGGTGAACACTTACAGATTTATAGTGTATGGAAATACAATTAATTTATTACATGGTGGAAACTTGACGGATCTATAGTGTATGTAAACGCAATTTTTGAAATTGTCACATCAATTTCATTATTAAAAAATGGACATGATGCATTTGCTGAGAATTGAGAACAAGTATGTACATCAATTTGTAATTCAAAACTATGATTTAAAGGTTCATTAAACTCATTATAGTTCATAGCGGATCTGTCTTCAATGTATGGCTGTCCAACACCCATATCATTATGATCCACTGTTGTACAATTAAATTCTACAACATCATCTTGAATAAGATGGAGCCCTATCATTGCGCATTCAGGTGTAGATGATGGCATGTCAATAGGATCATCTTCCAATGCTGGATCACTTTCATTGACATTTGGCACATGTGATGGCATAGGATCATCATCGTGGTTCAAAGCTAGCTCCATATCATTAACAGCTGATACAAATGATGGCATGTTAACATCATCATTGTGCGATGTTGTATCCTTATTATTAGAATCTGCTGGAATTAATGGAATGACAACATCTGTCGTGGTGTTCTCTCATATGAAAAAACTCATATATTTATATTAAAAAAAAAAAAAAAAAAACTATGGCCAATTGAATAATTACAGATGTGACCATTCAATTGGCCACATTGAAATCTTTCAACACATGTCAAATTCTTGCCTATAAATAGACATTGTGTTCGCCTTGGTTAAACACAACAAAGAGAAAAAACCAAAGCAAAAGAATTTAATTTTTTTAAGAAAAAGTGAATTGTGGAAGTGAGTGAGTGAATATTTTAAAAAAGTATTTGGAAAATTTTTGTAAAAGATGAGTGACAAAATAATGAATTTAGAAAACACTTGTTTACTATTATTTTGAATTTATCTTAAAATTATTGTATTGTCTCTCTTTCTTATACTCATTAATTTTATTAGTGAAATAAATATTTTTTGAAATTTATTCCGTGAACGTAACCCAATATTAAAAAATGAACCACATTAAAATAGTCAGTATTATTATTTTACTCTATTAATTTATTTTTAATTTATTTGCTGTGACCAACAACATTGTCATATTGGAATGTTGTATCACTATCGTTAAATTTTGCTGCAATTGATGGTCTGGCATCATCATAGACGTCAGGTTTGTCTCCATCGATTCCATCACTAGCATCCCGATTAATAGGATGATCACCAACTTGAGTTAATGATATTACATTGTCATCCATGCTGATGACATGATTAGGAATTTCAATAGGTGACTCCTTGTTCTCTTTAGGATGCATATTGTCTTCTTCGTTTTGGTTTAAAGGAAAGTCAAATCCACCATTAGGATCGTCATGATTATCTTCATGAAAACAACAATCTTGATCACGACTTTCACCTCCAACCTGACCAAGTTCACTACTAGGAGCAGTCTCTCTCCTCATCAACAAATCAATAATAATTTTCAAATTTTGCTGCGTTTCCGTCATGTGTCTACTCAAAGTTTCCTCCACATGACCTAGATGCAATCGAAGAGCTTCCAACTCCCTCTGTTTTAAGAAATGAATATGTTAAATTAGTATGTGTGTATATATATATATATATATATATATATATACTAATTTTAATTTATATACAATAATATTAATGTTTTATTAGTAGTCTAAATAAATTTTCGATTCATTTACAATTAATAAAATAAATCCATCTCAACGTTTTCTATAAAATTTCATAATCATTTAGATTAAATAATCTCATTAGAAGCTGAATAGATAAAACCATTATAAAATACAAATACAAATATCTAATGGATAAATAAAGACCTTATTCTCCATGTACGAGCAGTTTCCATGCCCTGTCTCATTACCTTGGATCAACTTCACCTGCTGATAGTGTTGAGTGGGTCCCTCCAACATGGAGGGCTCACCGAATAATGAGAAAAAAAAAAAGGAAGAAGGCAAGTTGCAGATTTGCCAACTTACAAACGCTTAAGAGAGCTGGCAGCCAACGCTCTTACGCGTGAATGAGTAAATTCTCCTGCATATAAATAGACAGAAGATGTAAGGAATATATAGAACATAAGAGAGAAAAACAAAGAAAAATAAAAGAGTTAGATTTCTTTGTGAGTGTTATTTTGTGAGACGATTTTGATAATTTTTGTCCGTCAAAAAATTATCCTACACTTCTTTAATCTTTTGTTCACCATGAGAAAATGATATATTGAGTTATTGGATGTTATGTGAGAGAGGGTTTACAATTTTTTCCGTCCAAAAATTGTACCGTGTAACTACAAGAATTATAATGAATTATCTCTTGTGAACCGTGGATGTAGGTTTATTGAGAAACCGAACCACGTAAAATTCTTGTGTTGTGGGTTGTTTATTTTTTTTGCTTCCACTATGCATGTGTTTAATTTCCCAACAAGTAGTATCAGAGCCATTTGGTTGATGATCTCAGCCCATTAATATTTTAGTTGCAACATAGACTGATCTTCCACATCAGAAAAAGATTTTATTGGGACTGAAGCGGGAGTGTTGTCCCAAGCAGTATCATATTTTGAGAAAATAAATATACTGCATGGAAGAGAAAAACAAAGAGGAGATTTATGCATCAAAGTCGCTGACTAACCGGTTGTTCATGAAAATGGAGATGTATTCACTCAAGATAGAAGAATGAGGAAACCTTCATGACCACATCAATAAATTTAATCAACTAGTATTTCAATTACTGAATGCTGGTGAAAAAGTTAAACATGAGGAGCAAGCGTTACTCTGGCTTGCATCATTGCCCAAATCTTATAAATTGTTGATGCAAACAATGTGTGTTGGAAAAATCACAGTGAAATTGATTGAGGTGACAACGGTGTTAAGAGAAAATGAGATAATGATGAGAGGTGAGAGCACTTCAACTAAAAGTAAGGGCAAGCACTAGTTGAGAGGAGTGAGAGAGAAAGGAATCAAAATAAAAGGAGAGGTGATCATAGGAATATATCAAAATCTCGGCTGAAAGATTATAGCAATATAAAGTGCTATTATTGTGGAGAGACTGGTCACATACAACATCGCTGCCCGAATCTTAAAGAAGACTTGAAGAGTTTTAAGAAGCTGCAAGAGAAGATGAAGGGTAAGCTGAATATTGATGATGATGATTCCTCTAATGTGGTCAAAACCAGTGATGAGTTTGATGATGAATTCCACCTAATACAAGGTGAAAATATTGGTAGTTGCTCTGGTGAGAGCAATTCTAACTGGGTGATGGATTCTACTTCTGATTCCACATATATGTAGAGACCGAGCCATGTTTGACACTTTACATACTGATAGGAGATTTCGCAACATCAATGTGGGGAACAAATTGAAGTTAAAAATTGAAGGCGTTGGGAGTGTTTGCCTAAAATTTCACAACGGTGCTGTCAAAAATATTTCCAATGTGAAATTTATACCTACTACAGGAGCAAACATAATTTCACTAGGAGAGCTGATATCGCATGGGTACAAATATGTTGGTGTTGGAAATATATGTAAAGTATATAAAAGAGGTCGCTTGGTTATGTTAGGAAGAAAGAAAGGAAAAAATATTTGCTATTGTCATGATCCGTCTTTGAGCCATGACTGTCCTAGGGCATAGGGAGACTTAAGGTCACTTAAACCCGTAGAACCCCTTTTAATTATTAACTACCATTAATTACCAAGTTATCATTACCCCAAAATCGAAACCATATTTACCATTCATTAACATCCAATATTACATTAATCATTTATGACATATTCAATTGTCTACTTAACACCATTTATATACTCATACTTTTGAATTTCATTTTCCATCAATTTTAGCGCAGTTGACTTTAAATATCTTAATGCTTGGACTGTAGTATCATTATATTATATCACATATCATGCAGGAAAAATTCTAATTACTACATTATTACAGACTTTAAAATTCATGGAGTTCTATAGTGAAACTTCCGAATATACATCCATACCATATAATCATAATAGCAGAGCAATTCCCAAGTGAAAGCTAGAACTTGGAATTTATCTTGCTGGCCTATCAATCGGTCCTGAAAAATAAATAATAACTAAGGAGTGAGACAAAACTCAGTGAGTACATAATACAAAATTAACAATATTGAACAAATAATAATAGTTCCTTTTAAATAACAACGATGTTAATCAAAACTGTTCTTATGTAACAATTTTTATATTTATAGCAGTAATATATCTTTTAGCAGAAAACATTCACTTTCTTGGAAACAGTATGTTTCCCCCATAATCAACGAGTGGCGGCTTACGCCTTGCTCACTCTCACATGCCTAGTCACACGTACAACTGATCGGGTCATACGTACTGGGGTCATTAAACCTTTCCTAGCTAAGATTCGGATATTCTTACCCTATCCGCAAGTTCCATTACCATTGTGCACAAAGTCTAATGTATTTAACAATATATCTTTTCTATCCATGAATTGATTCAATGGATAACATATCAATAACAATTAAATTTCCTATTATTGGTCATATTTAAAAGACCAAAACAATAAAGGCTTATTTGGCCAAATGCCATAAAGAATAAATATCTTAATTTGGCTCAATAATCAATAAACAAATAATGCTTGCCAAACAATTGCAATGCATTTCAAACAAAAATTTATTGAGCATAAAAAGCTCATATTCAAGGTACAAAAGCAATAATACTATTTGTATTCACCTCGAAACTCCTTAGCTCCTAATAGTATAAATACCGACTAAAAACAAGACTCCTCGGTTTCTCGGATAATACCATTTCCTTTCGATTCAACAACTCATTATATAAATTGAATATTAATTTTTATCCCTTTAACCTTACTATTATATCTTATTTTTCCCTTCCTTAATCATAAACAAACATTACACATAATTATATTACATAATTAATTATTAAATCAAACATTATATATATAATAGTCAATTAATCAAATCAAGAAATTTAATTCCTTTCCCTTTTCAATTCCTTAATTCAATTTCATTTCCAACACATGAATCAAAGCAAATATATTTTCTATTAATTCATGATATTAATTTATACCTTAAAAATCAAAATCCCTAAATATACCAATTCTATCAATTTGGGGAAAAATCATTTTTATTCATTCAAATCCCAAATTGATCTTGAAATCATTAAATTACTTCATAAACAACTTAATTAACCAATCAATTTTAATTAATTCAAGTTAAATCTCAAAATCCCCAATTTACTGCATAAACCCTAAAATTTGGGGATAAATATCAATTTTATAATCAAACCTTAAATTGAACATAGATTCATCAAATTAACATTCCAATAACTTATATTTATCATTCAATTGAAATCAAATCACTTTGATTCTCACAAATCCCTATTTTTCCATAATAGGGTTATTTGGAAAAAACTTATAATTTCACATCCAAACCGTAAATTGATCCTAGAATCATGAAATTAACATCATATTAATCATATAGCATCAAACAAACATCAAAAATACTCATCAAATCATATACTTCTCTTATATCATCAATTATGCCTCCAAAAATTCAAGTTTTGTATAAAATCACCATAATTGAATTTGACACTTCTAAACTACTTTTACACACCCTAAATGATCTTAGATATCATTAAAATTAATTTAGAA
>CATKHJ010456553.1:0-10930 GCA_949750685.1 Vernicia montana
AAAAAGAAAGCTCACTAGTCACAAACAAGTAAAACATCATTAAAATGAAGAAGAAACTTTAGATCTAAGGTCATTACCTTTGGATCTTCCTTTTTGATGATGATTTGTCTTGACCAAATGAAGAAAGAAGAAAAGAAGAAAGAAAGTTGAGAGAAAATGCTTTAGAGAACTTTGAGAGAATGAGAAAGATGATAGAAATGATATTTTGGTTTATTGTCTTAAAATGAAAGGAATGGTCATGATTTGATCATGGGGAATGAAGGGCTAGAAATGAGTAGCTTCCAAGAGAAGCTTTACATTTTCTTTTTAAATTTAAAATCAATAAAAATAAAATGATTTATAATGTCTAAGTTCAATGAACCTTGCAATAGCAATATAAAATGAGGTTAGTGGAAAATAGGACCCATTCTCCACTAACTCATTTCTAGCAGAACAAATATCCATATTGGTCCATATTTTTCCCATTAATTCCTCCTCATGGCCGGCCACCATTAAGGCTTAGGCAAACATCATCTGATCACATATTACACATTAATTATACATATACATATATCAATAATCACTTCCTCATGGAATTTAATCATAAATTCAACAATAAATTTCACATGTAATGACATTAAATTTAAACTTCTAAATACAATAGCATTCTATTTAATTCATACTTGTGTAAAATAAATTCTTTAAGGTCTAGGGTATTACATTCTACCCCCCTTAAAGAGAAATTTGTCCTCGAATTTAGTGAACATACCATAATCATTGAAACAATTGGGGATATCGTTGGCACATATCCTTCTCACTTTCCCCACGTGCATTCTTCAATGTCATGGTTCCTCCATTGTATCTTTACCATTGAAATCTCTTTGTTTCTTAACTTTTTCACTTGTCGATCTACAATTGCGACAGGAATCTCTTCATACAAAAGGTCTTCGCTTATCTCAATGCCTTGGGGTTGCAATACATGTGAAGGGTTAGGAATATATTTCCTCAACATTGATATGTGAAACACTAGATGCACATGTTCCAATGTCAGTGGTAGGGCCAATCTATACGATACTTCTCCCACTTTGCTCAAAATCTCGAACGACCCTTCATAACGAGGCGATAATTTTCCTTCCTTTCTGAACCTCATCACGCCCTGCATCGATGACAATTTCAAGAACACGTGATCTCCTACTGTGAAGTGAACTTCTTTTTTCTTTGGATCTGTATAGCTTTTTTGTCGACTAAAAGCAGTCTTTAATCTCTCATAAATCAGCGGTACTTTTTCCATAGTCTCTTTCAACAAATTTGGCGCTTCAATATGCTGGTCACCCGCTTCAACCCAAC
Organism: Vernicia montana; assembly: GCA_949750685.1. Taxonomy (NCBI): domain Eukaryota; kingdom Viridiplantae; phylum Streptophyta; class Magnoliopsida; order Malpighiales; family Euphorbiaceae; genus Vernicia; species Vernicia montana. The sequence goes on from CATKHJ010456553.1 coordinate 1,327, forward strand.
ATACGGGTGATCGACACTTCCTTCCATAAAGCGCTTCGAAAGGAGCCATTCCTGTGGAGGAATGATAACTGTTGTTGTATGAAAATTCTACTAATGGCAATTGTTTGTCCCAGCTGTCTCCAAAATCCATGATGCACATTCTTAACATATCTTTCAACATCTGGATTGTTCTTTCAGACTGTCCATCTGTCTGCGGATGGATGGCAGTACTAAATTCTAACTGACTACCCATTGCTCATTGTAGCTTCTGCCAGAATCTTGAAGTGAAATGGGTGCCTCTATCTGAAATGATTGAGACTGGAACTCTATGTAGTTTTACTATCTGATCCACATAGAGTTGTGCATACTGCTTTACTGGTAATAAATGAGTTGTCTTTGTTAGTCGATCCATGATGACCCAAATTGAGTCATATCCTTTTTGAGTTCTCGGCAGTCCTACTACAAAATCTATAGCTATGCAGGGATGGCAATTTTATCCGACCCTCCGGGTACCCGCCCCGCCCCGACCCCCCCGTTTAGTAAATAGGGCGGGATGAATTTTTTTATTTATACTCGAATTGAGTTTGGGCCGGGTTCGGGTAATGTATAACCCGACCCGATTATATATATTATATATATATTTTTAAATATTATATATATTTATTTTTTTCTTAAAAATTTATAATTTATTTTTTATGTGAAATATAAATTATATTCTATGAATATGTAGAAAAAATATAAATGAATATATATATATGAGAAAATAAAATTAAAAAAAATAAAAAAATAAATATAAACGGGTATACTCGCCTCGAAGCGGGGTGGGTAATTTATTTTTTAAGCAGGTCGGATTCGAGTTTTACAAAACTCGCCCTATACTCGACCCGCTGCCATCCCTATAGCTATGCGCTCCCATTTGCATTCAAGTAACTTGATCTCTTGCAGCAAACTCGATGGCTTCTGATGCTCTATCTTCACTTGTTGACAAGTGAGACATGATGCTGCAAAGTTCGCTACATCTTTCTTCAAACTTGGACACCAATAGTAGCCTTTAACATCTTGGTACATATTTGTAGCTCCTGGGTGAATACTATAGGGAGTTTGATGTGCTTATTTCAAGATTCTCTCCCTTAAACCTTCCACGTTCGGTACACATATACGATTCCTGCATCTAAGGACTTCATCCTTGATACCGAATTTTGGAGCTTGACCTTTTCTCACTTCATCTTTGATCTTTACTAACTGTGGATCTCTATCTTATGAGGCTTTGGTTTCTTCGAGGAGTCTTGATTCCACTTTGAAGTGGGCTAAGAGTACTTGTGATCCATTCACCTCAAATTGAAGACCCTTATTGAACAGTTCTTTCAATTCTTTCACAAGGTGTCGTTTGTGCACTGCTATATAGGAAAGACTTCCCATAGACTTTCTGCTCAAAGCATCAGCCACTATGTTGGTTTTTCTAGGGTGATACAAGATTTGACAATCTTAGTCTTTTAACAATTCCACCCATCTTCTCTGTCTCAAATTCAATTCCTTCTACTTTAAGATATACTTTAGACTTTTATGGTCTGTGAAGACCTCACATTTCTCCCTATATAAATAGTGTCTCCATATTTTCAATGCAAAAATAACTACTGCCATCTCCAAGTCATGAGTTAGATAATTAACTTCATGTCTTTTGAGCTGTCATGATGCATAAGCAATGACTTTCCCATTTTGCATCGAGACACATCCTAATCTGATCCTTGACGCATCACAATATATAGCAAAACCCCCTTCTCCTTCAAGTAATGCTAGAACTGGAGCCGATATCAAACAGTTCTTCAGCTTCTGGAAGCTTTCCTCATAGGCTTCATCCCAATTATACTTGACTTGTTTCCTCGTCAGTTTTGTCAACGGTGCCGCAATCCGTGAAAAATCTTTCACAAATCGCCGATAATACCCAGCCAATCCTAAGAAACTTCAAATTTTAGTAACCGTAGTAGGTCACGGCCAATTTGCTACTGCTTCCACTTTCTGAAGATCTACTTGAATTCCATCTCTGCTCATTAAGTGGCCTAGAAAGCATACGCGATCTAGCCAGAACTCGCACTTTGACAGTTTTGCATATAGCTGGTGTTCTCTTAGCTTCTACAATGCCATCCTCAGATGTTCCTCGTGTTCTTCTTTATTCTTTGAGTAGACTAAGATATCGTCAATGAAGATAATAATGAACTTATCTAGGAACGGCTTGAACACACGGTTCATTAAGTCCATGAATGTTGTTGGTGCATTTGTCAACCTAAAAGGTAGCACCGTAAACTCGTAGTGACCGTATCGCATTCTGAATGCAGTCTTATGAATGTCCCCTCCTCTAATCTTAAGTTGGTGATAACCAGATCATAGATCTATCTTTGAAAAGTAGCTCGCTCCTTGCAACTGATCAAACAGATCATCGATTCTGGGCAGAGAATATTTGTTCTTTACGATCGCTTTGTTCAACTGTCTATAGTCTATACACAATCGAAAAGATCCATCTTTCTTCTTAACAAACAATACCAGAGCTCCCCATGATGAACTACTAGGTCGAATGAAACCCTTGTCCAGAAAATCTTATAGTTCCTCCTTCAGTTCCTTCAGTTTAGTCGGTGCAATTTGATATGGAGGTATCGATATGGGTTGCGTACCTGGTAGTAATTCGATGTTGAACTCGATCTCCCTATCCGGTGGCAATCCTGGTAGATCATCCGGAAACACATCTAGAAATTCACTTATAACTGGCAATTCCTCTACACTCTTAAAAGTTTTCCTCATATCCCTTACTTGAGCTAAATAGGCTCAGCATCCCTTTTTCAATAACCTCTTAGCTCCAACAACAGAGATAAGATTCGCAGGTACATCATTTCGCTCTCCTTGGTACACAACTTCTTCTTCATTAACCATCTTGAATCTAATCCTCTTTACATTCCATATGAGCATCATGTTTCGACAGCCAATCCATACCTAGAATGACATCAAATTCCAGTACTTCTAGCTCGATCAAATCTACTACAAACTATCTACCTTCGATTTCCACTATACACTCTCTATACATTTGATTCACTTCTACTGTCTCACCCAAAGGGGTAGTTATAGCTAAGGATTCATGCATCAATTCTTTAACTTTATTCAACTTCTTAGCAAAACAAGGCGATATGAAAGAGTGCGTTGCACCCGAATCAAATAAACATCTCACATATGAAGAATGAATAAGGACAATACCTGTCACCACATTATTTGATGTTTGTGCTTCTTGTGGATTTAGAGCATACACTTTTCCCTTGCCTTTCCCTTCAACTGCTTGTACAGAACTGGAGGCTTGGCCTTGATTCTTGCCTTTCCCTCCTTGCCTACGATTGTCAGCTCGACTCATTTGCACAGTTGGTTACGAAGCAACAGTAGTTGTTCTTTGTTCTCCTCTCATCGGACAATCCTTGATGAAATGTCCTACTTGCCCGCACTTGTGGCAAGCTCCCGAAATTCTATGATAAATTCCTCCATGTCTTTTGCCACAGATTGTGCAGTTGTAAACTGTCTGAGTCGGTTGTCCCTGCCGATAGGTGTTCACATTCTCGGGTGTCGATGCAATAGACACACTAGTAGCTTGATTTCTGCTCTTGTTTCCCCCTCCTCGGGATTGATATTGCGCACTAGAAGGTGTTTTATGCTCTCTAACTTAAGCATTCCCATTCCGCTATTAACCACTTTGACTTCTATTCTTGTTCTTCTTCTGCTCTTTTTCAGCTCTCTCAGCTTTCTCTGCTTTATGTCTCGCTTCCATCAACTTTGCTCAGTCAATCAATTTGGCCATAGTGGAGAAATTTATGGCTACTAGTACATTATAGAGCAGTGCAATTAACCCTCTTCGGAATCTATCAATTCGACTAGCTTCCATTGGCATAATATACGAAGCATATTTGCTTAGTCTCTTGAATTCTCTGGCATAGTCAGACATGGACATACCAGGCTTCTGCTTCAATTGCTCGAATTGAAGTGCTCGATTCTTCCTTTCTCCTTCCGTCAGAAACTCATCCATCATTTCTTGTTTGAACTCAGCCCAACTGGGCGGTTCATCCCCATACAATCGATCCTCAATATTCCTTTGGAACCACTCCCATGCTTCTCTCTTGAGTTGCATCTCGACTAACTCAATCACTTTCTCATCCGAGCATGGTAATCGTTGCGCAATTTTATCCAGCTTATCTAGAAATTCTTACGGGTCTTCTCCCTCTTCTCCCTTGAACTCAGGACGTTTCATCTTCTTGAAGTCATTAACAGTGACTCCTTCATCGGGAATCATTCTACTTTTTCATACTCTTCGTGGTGGTCTATGTAGTAGAGGAAACCCCTCATCATGCCTTTGAACAGGTGGTACTCTTGGTGGAGGTGGAGGCATCTCTTGTTGATGTAGCTTCAAGTCTGTAAGTTTGTGCCTTAGCTCGTGTATCTCTTGCCTCATCGCTTCCATATTCTCTGGATCTTCAAACTCCACATCATCAGCAGTATGTTGACTTGATCAAGATAATCCCTCAGATTCAGCATGAATCGAGGCAGCAACCAATGCAACGTCCGGTTCTATACTATCACTATTTGAGGAATTATGTCCCTTTGATCGTACTCTCCTTCGAGGCGGCATACTATCATAGATAAATGCCAAAATTCAATAATCAATTTAACACAATCCACATGCTATGCTAATTTATGATAAACATGCATCATACACAATCATAGCATCTTTCAATCAATCACAATTGTAACATTTCAAATCACATATAAACATTCGCATATGTATTCTAAACACTGTCATACTATAATATAACTGCTCTTTTATATATACCATATAACTTTTCATTACATCTCTTTGCAAGTACAAAATGATGTCAGATTACTCATGTAATAATCTCATGTCCCATGTTCACTATATACTAGTCACGCAAGGCTTTTCACATTTGGACACATAGAATCACAATAAACATCACATATAACAATATATAATCATTTCACTGAAGTACACATATACATTGAGTTTACGCGAAACTAACTTAATGATGGACTTCAAAGATGTTTAGGAATTCTTATGTTTCGTGGTTCAACTTATACTCTATGACTCTTATACATATGAAGTCTAGATTAGACTTAAGTTTCGCTCGGATACCAACCTTGTCATGACCCAAATTTTAGCCATGACGGTCCTTGGGCATAGGTAGGCGTAAGGCCACTGAAAACCCATAGAGCCCATTACTAATCTATAACCAATCATGCATATAACTATTCCCAGATCAGAACCTGATATGCATTACTATATCCATTCCATATCATCCATACTTTAGATGTAAGCCAAAAATACAATACGATTCATAATACCTTGACTGAGAGAATATATCAAATATTACAATCCAAAAAAGGAATTACATAAATTAACAATCTAAACTGTTTAATACTACAATGACTATGGAACTCTAGCCATGTCTCTTAGAGATACATACTCATTATGATATAATCAAAATGGACAAAATATAGAAACTAACAGAGTAATTCCCAAGCGGAAGGATGAAGCTTGAGTTTTACATTGTCTTAACCTCTATAGCACCTGAAAAAAATAAACCACTAAGGGGTGAGATATAAATCTCAGTGAATACATAATATCAAATGTTATGCCGGCTAAATGAAATTATAGAATATAAGGATCAATGAAGCTTTAATGCCTTTAGACGATATGAACAATTAGGCAATTGAAACTATAACAATGAGGTTCATTTATGATACCAATATTTGGGATTTAAAGTAAGGCACTTGAATACAATTCACTTTATTTTATTTTAGCAGAAATCAAAAATTCAAGAATGGTACGTTCCCTTTTACATTTGGATTGAGTGTTGGCTAATGCTTCACACACTCATAATAAGTCAAGCGAAAAACTGATCAGGTTTCCCGGCTAGGACCATCCTTCCTAGCTAAGGCGGATACACTATCCCTATCCGTCGAGCCTTCTTTACCATATGCACATGACTGATGTATACCCCACATCAGATGGGGATTTCTGCTTTACATACTTTATAACATTTCAATAGTAGATAGCATTAGGGATAATCAAATGAACTATAGTACTTATCAAGCAGTAAGATTTCAATGTGCTATCATTATAACAAAGGAAGGTAAACCAAAGGTCTCAAGTGAATGTTCTAATACATTTGGGTTCATGAATAAATATCAATAGAACATAAGTTCAATTAAGTAATCAAATGGGTTCAATGAATGTATGGTCATACAATCGGATGACGCCCATAACATATTGACTATTATGTACTCACCTTAAACTCTTTTGCTCCTAATCAACACAAGCAAAAATGATGATTACCCGGTTCCTCTTGCACTTGATCTTGAGGTTCTACAAGAACCATTCCAATTAATCACAATTTCGATAATCATTTCGTAACTTATCTATAGAACCATGATAGATTATAATTCTCATTCTTCTAAATCTATACTTAGTCACACATCAATCAATAATACATCACATATCAATACAATTAACAATCAATAATCAATACACATACTTACTTTTGGGTCTAATAGACCTTAGACCAATGTCTAATTCCTTTTCTCAATTATATTTCATATTGGTTGAAACATATACCAAATCATCATGCCAATTGAAGAGATAACAACATATCAGTGCTTGTCACACGAGTGAAATCCCAGTGGTGTGGTCACCTGTGGGACAATAGAAAAATGTCCATAATTCAATTAAACTTGTCACACGGGTGGAATCCTGGTGGTGGGGTCACCTGTGAGACAATAGAAAAATGTCCAGAATTCAATTAAGCTTGTCACACGGGTGAAATCCCAGTGGTGGGGTCACCTGTGGGACAATGAAAAAATGTCCAGAATTCAATTAAGCTTGTCACAGGGTGAAATTCCAGTGGTGGGGTCACCTGTGAGACAATGGAAAAATGTCCAAAATTCAATTAAGCTTGTCACGCGGGTGGAATCCCAGTGGTGGGGTCACCCGTGGGACAAATCTGGAAAGAACATTTTGGGCAAACTTTTACAAATTGCTAGAGAAGGAAATCTCACAACTTTTAACCCAATTTAAACCAACTTCATTATCATAAAATAGACTCAAAACTTTACTCATTTTACTAATCAAAACATAGAAAATCAAAGGATCTTAAAATCCCATCTTTTATCAAACCCATATCATCAAAATGAGAAAAATTGAAACCCATTTTGAAAATCATTTCAATACTCTCAACATACTCAAATCAAGCTTACAAATCATCATTAAGATACATTTTCTCAAGAAAATTCCTTTTTCTAGAAATTCATTTGGGTAAATCTCAAAAGAAGAAGAAAAAGAAAACTCACTGGTCACAAACAAGTAAAATATCATTAAAATGAAGAATAAACTTTAGATCTAAGGTCATTACCTTTGGATCTTCCTTTTTGATGATGATTTGTCTTGACCAAATGAAGAAAGAAGAAAAGATGAAAGAAAGTTGAGAGAAAAGCTTTTGAGAACTTTGAGAGAATGAGAAAGATGATAGAAATGATATTTTGGTTTATTGTCTTAAAATGAAAGGAATGGTCATGATTTGATCATGGGGAATGAAGGGCTAGAAATGAGTAGCTTCCAAAAGAAGCTTTATATTTTCTTTTTAAATTTAAAATCAATAAAAATAAAATGATTTATAATGTCTAGGTTCAATGAACCTTGCAATAGCAATATTAAATGAGGTTAGTGGAAAATGGTACCCATTCTCCACTAACTCATTTCTAGCACAACAAATATCTATATTGGTCCATATTTTTTCCATTAATTCCTTCTCATGGCCGGCTACCATTAAGGCTTAGGCAAACCATCATTTGATCACATATTACACATTAATCATACATATACATACATCAATAATCACTTGCTCATGGAATTTAATTATAAATTCAACAATAAATTTCACATGTAATGACATTAAATTTAAACTTCTAAACACAATAGCATTCCATTTAATTCATACTTGCGTAAAATAAACATATTTGGCAATAAACATATTCACATTTAAATACTCTTATATTTTAAAATATATACTTATTTATACATATATAACTTTGGAAACTCTTGAAGGAAATATTTATATAAATTTCTTAAAGGAAAATATTAACAATTTATGAATGTTATCTTAGAACTTAATTAAAGGTGTTTCAAATACTCATAGCTTCATTATTGGATTCTTTAAGATTTGAGGGATATTTTACAATATTTTACATATTTTATGCATTAAAGGTAATTTGGTTTATTGTATGACATATGGCCCAAGGAAACTTAATCAATCACAAGGATTGCATAAAATTGAACAATAGAATCAATATCACTCATAGATCAATGGGGATTAGTTTATAAATCAACAATTCACATGCTTGGTTGTACAACAATGGAAGAGACACTATAGGCCTTAGGATTCAAATACAAATATAATAGTTTAATTTCTACTCACCCCATTCAAGTAACACTTTGATTCTTATAATTTCCTCTTTCACGTCACATACATGAATAGCAATCATCATGCTCTTTGCTTCCCTCTTAGTTTCTTCTAATATCTACATGTTAGAGTATATGCCCTAGAGCTGTGTATATATTTATGTAAATGTAAAATAACATCTTAATTAATGGCAATAAATATATGTTTCTATAAATCAATTGTTCCATTGTATTAAATATATATATATTAGTAGTTCATTAGTATTTTGTAAGAGGATCTATTCTCAACTGCTAAGAATATGGATGATAGATCGCTCTCAAACAAATACTTTAAATGTTCATGGTCATAGAAATAATGACCGGGCATCATTAATTCTGGAAGACCGTCACATCTATTTATATTCTATAATCAGTATGTGATGATTATGATTATAAAGGCAATGAGCATCATGCCTTGACAAATATTGTCGATATAAATATGTGGATATTCATGTAATGAATGATTGAACTGTGACGTTAGATGATGATAGCATGGAGTTTTATTGCTAGTCAATAAATCATTGTCTAGGTCATAATTGTACATATAGTCCTTTGACTTGAGGGACATTGTATCTCATTCATTAGTAGTTGGGATTTGTTACTGCTTACATACTTATGCTATTCATGTATATGTATATGGTATGTGATGGTTCTAACTAGTTATGTATGGAGGTGAGTGATCGCCAAGAGAGAATTCATTAACTTAATAAATAAGGAAGAAATCGTATGCTATATGATTATTCTTGATAATCAAATCCTTGGCCGAGGTAGTTAAGATTCACTAGAAAGGGTTTCTAGTTGGAATCAATTTATCAAGAATCAGAATCGAGATATAGACATATGATTAAAGCATATTAGAGTTTGACAAATCTATAACCCTAGCTAAGATTGGGATTTTGTAATGAAAGGTTTTTAGTGTGCGTTAATTATGATCGATGATCCATGGAATGGATAAGTAATCAAACATTCATATTCATTCTAATTAGGTAGTCATGATATGTTTTGCTAGACGTCACTCATGACTTATGGGACTAAGGATGAAATAGGGATTTCATATTAGTAGAGAAAAGTGTTTTCTCATTCCCATTGCTA
>CATKHJ010456607.1:0-18003 GCA_949750685.1 Vernicia montana
TTTTTAGTATTTTATTGACTCTAATATAAGTATGAAAATAAAGTTCAGTCAAATTCAAATAAAAAATTTTAAACTTTCTAATAATTTAGTATTGACTCAATTATATTCTACCAACTATTAACATTTAATCCCTTAAAAAAAAAAAAAAGAAACTACAAACAATAGTTATTAATTGTGACTTACAACAACTAATCACAACTTTGAATAAACAAAAACCATAATATTTGAAGTAGAAAATATTGATTTATTTGATTTCTATTATTGAACCTACTTATTTAGAAGTAGGTTTTTTTTTTTTTTTTTTTTTTTAAGAAGTTACTTTTTTTTTTTTTTTTTTTTATGAAGGAGAATAATTAAATTACTTTTTGAGAAGTACGCTTTGGAAAAATAATTCATTTATACCAAACACTTAACAGTTTATTTGGTACACATGATTGCTTAACTAAACCATATAATTAATAAATAATACTATATTTGGTACCTATAATTCAGATTGGGCTTAATAATTCAAAGACTTAGTTAATTCATGGGATAAATATTATCTAAAACCTAGCCCCATGTCTTTAGTTAGTCTTATCTAGTGGAATTACTAATCTCATTATTTATAACACTTCATTTCTAAAAATAGCCTAACTTTTTATTTCATTTATTAATTTATCATATCAAATATAAGATTATAAAAGTAATATTATTTAATACTATAGATTAGGATTTTTGAAACAAATAAAATTTAAATTAAGTAATTTTATGATTTAATTAAATTTAAAATTTAAATTAATTTTAAAAATTATAAATTCGTGAACCGAATGAATTGCAAGAGTTTCAGAAATATCAACTCCAATCAAATATTCAATTTTTAATAAAAAATGGGGACAAAAATAATAATTAAAAAAAAAAAGCATCAGTTAGTGCAATGTCCAACCATAGCTCTCTCTCTCTCTCTCTCTCCCCAGTTGTTGGTGGACCTGACAATACCATGTTTTAGTCAAAAAAATTATTAATTAAACCTCTAAACAAAACGCCTACACCTTTGGTCAAACAAGCTGTTGTCATCAATCACTAATTCACCTTTGAAAAGTCCTCTTAATTATTTTAAATACTTCAAAAAATACTCTCTAACCCATTAATTATTTTATTTTTTTTTTTAAAAATTGCATTAATCAACTGAATATTCAACCCCAAATCTCTTAGCCTTCACCATTTTGTCTGCTAAATTTCTTCCACACACACACACACAAAAAAAAAAAAAAAAAAAAAGGAAAAAAATTACAGAGACACATAAATATATATATAAATGTATATATTATCAAAGTCAATGTCTTCATTTTCTTTTAGACCATTCTAAACGTTTAAGGCGCAAACAAAGTTTGATTCTTTAACCCATCAAGAAAATAAGGAAAAAAAAAATGTCTTTCTTTCTTTGTTTGTAGTCCAACCATGTTCTTGAATTTCTTGTAAAATAAAGAATTGCTAAAGATTTTGATCTGTGAGCTGGGTTCACAATGAAGGGTTCAATTCAAAATCTTTTAAAGATTGTTTCTTTAATCACAGTATCAATTTCTATAAGTATATCTACTTTTTTAGTTTCTTCAGCAATTGGGCAAGATGATGTGAAGTGTCTTCAAGGTGTTAGGAGCTCTCTCAATGACCCACAAGGGAAGCTAAGTTCATGGAACTTTGCTAATTCAACACAAGGGTTTCTCTGCAATTTTGTGGGTGTTACTTGTTGGAATGATCAAGAAAACAGGATTATTAACCTCGAATTGAGAGAAATGAAGCTGGCTGGACAAGTTCCTGAGTCTTTGAAGGATTGTAAGAGCCTACAGAATTTGGATCTTTCATCTAATGATTTATCTGGTAATATTCCTTCTCAGATATGTACCTGGTTGCCCTATTTAGTTACTCTTGATCTATCAAATAATGATCTTTCTGGCTCTATTCCTCCTGATCTTGCCAACTGTACTTATTTGAATAGTTTGATTTTGTCTGATAATCGTCTTTCTGGATCCATCCCTTATGGATTCTCTAGTTTAGGTAGGTTAAAGAAGTTTGCTGTGGCAAATAATGATCTTACTGGTACAATTCCTTCTTTTTTTAGTAACTTTGCTTCTGAGGATTTTTCTGGGAATAATGGGCTTTGTGGGAAGCCATTAGGATCTAAGTGTGGTGGGTTAAGCAAGAAGAATCTTGCAATTATAATTGCTGCTGGGATCTTTGGTGCTGCAGCATCTTTGTTGTTGGCTTTTGGGGTTTGGTGGTGGCTCCATTTAAGGTATTCTAGGAGGAGAAAGAGAGGGTATGGTATTGGAAGAGGTGATGATGCTAGTTGGGCTGAGAAATTGAGGGCTTATAGGCTTGTTCAAGTTTCATTGTTTCAAAAGCCTCTTGTTAAGGTTAAATTGGCTGATTTAATGGCAGCTACTAACAATTTTAGTCCTGAGAATATCATAATTTCAACCAGGACAGGCACTACCTATAAGGCAGTTCTTCCTGATGGATCTGCTCTTGCAATCAAGCGTCTTAATACTTGTAAGCTTGGTGAGAAGCAGTTTCGAGCAGAAATGAATCGATTGGGACAGCTTAGACATCCAAATTTGACACCCCTTCTGGGATTTTGTGTTGTGGAGGATGAGAAACTTTTGGTTTATAAGCATATGTCTAATGGGACTTTGTATGCTTTGCTTCATGGAAATGGTACCTTATTGGATTGGCCAACAAGATATAGAATTGGTTTGGGTGCTGCTAGGGGTTTGGCTTGGCTTCATCACGGGTGCCAGCCTTCATTCTTGCACCAAAACATATGCTCCAATGTGATTCTTGTTGATGAAGATTTTGATGCTAGGATCATGGATTTTGGATTGGCAAGGCTCATGACTTCCTCAGATTCTAATGAGACTAGTTATGTTAATGGGGATTTAGGCGAATTCGGTTATGTGGCACCAGAGTACTCAAGCACTTTGGTTGCTTCACTTAAAGGGGATGTCTATGGATTTGGGGTTGTGCTTTTGGAGCTTGTGACAGGCCAAAAACCTCTTGAAATTACTACTGCTGAAGAAGGATTCAAGGGTAACTTGGTGGATTGGGTGAATCAACTCTCAAGTTCTGGTAGAATCAAAGATGCAATCGATAAGACTCTTTGCGGTAAGGGACACGATGAAGAAATCTTGCAATTCTTGAAAATTGCTTTGAATTGTGTAGTTGCTCGGCCTAAAGACAGATGGTCTATGTACCGAGTTTACCAATCTTTAAAGGTCACTGGCAATGACCTTGGTTTCTCAGAGCAAGATGATGAATTCCCATTGATTTTTGGCAAGCAGGATAATGAATGAACAAGTGTAGCTTTGGCACTAAGATGGGAGAAGCCTGACAAAACCTTAAAACACTTCTGTTGTATTGAATTCACATTTTCTGGTAAGTTCTCAATTGCCTTGCCCTGGATGTAAATGGTGTGATCTCCATTTTCAGCTTTCTTTTCCCATTTGTCACATATAATATATACATAGATCTGTATGATAAAATAAAACTTTTCTTTAGCTCAGGTTCTTGAATATCAAGAAATGTCCATTGTTTTCCTTTTTGTTCTATGACAAACAACCTTAACTTTGCCAGAAATTTGTAATATGCTCTCTGTCTGTAGCCTTAGAAATGTGGTGTGAACTGTGAAAGATAATGGATAAAGCTTGTAATGCAATTAATCTGCTTTAGGGCCTTGAAATTCTAATATTTTTTGACATTCCTTTTCTGCGTGACAATATTTAGATTTATACCCATTTATCATAGGAATGCACTGAAGCTATTTTTGACATTTTCCATTCTCAACACAAAGGAATTCTGCAATCTTTTATATCTTCTGCTGCACTTGTTGATGATAATTCTTTTATTTTTCTTTTTTAATTTTTTTGGTATTATGGGTACAATCCGACCTCAATTAATTTTGAGATTAAGGCTAAGTCGAGTCGAGTCGAATTGAGTTTATGGGTACAACAGATCAAACTTATGATCTATGCTTAAACTGCCATTACTTTCAACCACTTGGATCTTTTAGCCCAGGAGGATGAATCTTTAGTCTTACTAATACAATTATTTTGTTGCCAATTTTAGTTTGCATCATGGAGACATACATGCTATCCATTTATGATGGACTGACAAGAATCTTTGATAATTCTGAATCTGCTTTTAGATTTTAACAACAATTTATTACATAGGATAGCATGTATATTAATATATGACCTAATGACAAATAATAATAATAAAATAAAAATCATGAATGTATCTAAATCTCTACAAATAACCTAATTTACCTTAATTTAAAAACTAAGTTGGATCTGTACCCATTTGGTCAATTTTGTATTGAAAATTAACCTATTATACCATCATTTTTTTGGATCATTCGATACCAAACTTAATTTCATCATAACTTTTTTTAAAATCTTTTTTCAATTGCAAATTGATGATATAATTTTGCCTATATGGATATAGTTGCAATTAAAATTTTTAAATCAGAGTAAATTGGACAATTTTTTAAAATTTGAATACAGTAATGCATTTGTGAAAAGATTTGAGGCCTTTATAAGCACACACATGAAGTTATTGCCAAAACCTACACCTATGTAAGGCCTAAATAGGGTTTTTCTCCATAGTTTTCGAACTTGTTCGGTCTTAAAACTGGTGAGAATAAAAAGTAACAAGTCAAGAGATTCAATCGAGATCGAATCAAGCAGTGTTTTTAAAATTGGATCGATAATCGAATCGATCAAGTCATTAGTTCGCGATTCAACTTGTTAGACTGGTTAAATTGGTGGTTTAATTTTATTTCTATGATTATAAAATTAAATTGTGAAGAGAATGACTAAAATATAATGTTAAAATTAGTGATTTAGAGTTATTTTTTACCTAAAAGTCAAGGGTTTAACACTCATAACCTGCGTAAAATAAGAATTTTTTTTAACCCTTATAAAAAAATGATTGAGTCATTAAATCAGACTGATTTCTAATTTGGTTCTCGATTAAATCAATCCGACCAGATAGGATATGATAACAGTTTTCCTCAGTATATAATTTTGAGAGTTCAATGATTTAAAAAAAGAAAAGATAGTAAAAAATTAATTATTTCATTGAATCTCAAACTTGTTTTGAATTATTTTGGAATTATTATTATTAATTTATTATTAATGAGTATAACCTTGAGAACAAGAACAAACACATCAAATAATGGTGATTTTTTTTTTCTGAAGAGAATATATATATATATATATATATATATATATATATATATATATATATATGTTAGATATTTTAGATATGAATTTCAATATCAACTGACACATCAAATGACGGTGATTGACAGATTGAAAATTTTGGTATAAAAAGTTTTTTTTTTTTTTTTTTTTTTAAGATAAAAAGCATAGAAAGGTTAATAATGGTGCTTTGAAGTGGTAAAAATAATTTTAGCTTAAAACATGGGGCCGTTTTTAGGGCATAATTAACTTTAAAATTCAATAAAAAGAACTGCACGAGATAGGAATCTGTCTCCCCATGCAACCAAAAAATAAATAAAAAAAGTTCTAATATTTAAAATCTCACTTCACTTTAGACTCAGTCTTTGCTTCTTCTCGAACCATTCAAAAATCAAAATCATACCACCAAAGAAACAAAACAAAATTAATTTTTTTTTTAAAAAAAAAAAAGTGAAAGAAAAAGCAGTCAACAGGAGGAATAAGCTCCTTGCTTTGTTTTCCCTTTGGATTTGAGAGAGATACTATAAATATATATAACTAAAATGTTCTTAACATAACTAGGATATCAAAATTCCTAACATCAAATTTAATTTTTAATGTTAATATACTTAGTAATCCAATGCTTATTTTGTACTTATAAATTAATTAAACTTGTTTAAATTGTAGATAAGCTTAAATTAAGTCGAGATTCTTTAATCTTCATCTGAATTCAGTATTACTTGATTATTTGGATTTAAATTTTATTCCATTCTAACCCAATATAATAAAAATATATATTATTAATATTTTTTTTATTAATTAAACGGATTAAACCTCATTAAATCTCATCTACCATTAATTCCAAATCCAGTCAAAATTTGGGAACAAAATCTTTCATTAGGCAAAAGCCAAAAAAAAAAAACATTCAATCACTATTTAGATGTGTTTCCATCATTGTTTTGATATTCGGATCGGCCCAATCAGATCAACAGAGAAAATCAGGAATCAATCTATAAGTTAGTTTGAATTAGCTTGAAAAATTGAGAAGACTTAGAATCGGAAAAAACTCAGTGACCTAGCATGGTATCCAGTGACAAGGACGAATTGGTCTTGATTAAAGGAGTTCTAAATTTTTTTTTTTGCCAATTAAAAGACATAAAACGGTATCATTTTATATCAAAAAATATAAAACAGTATCGTTTTATGCCAAAAGATAGATAACTTTCATTGAAAATGACAGATAATCTTTGTTTTTTGCTCTGGTAATACTCGTTAATTTTAATTATATGTATATTATATTTATTTTTGACATATAAATAATAAATATATGCTATTATTTAAAATTTTGATTCGATTCCGATTGAACTTTTGATTATTGATTCTCCGCTTTTACCAATTTGAAGACCAAACCAAGTTTCTAAACATAAGTTTCCATTGGTTGTGAATGTATAACATAAAAATATACTCATGATGTAGGATAAATTGTTCATAAGCGAACTGGAGTTTGATAAACGTTAAATTTTTCAAAAATTTAGTATGCCCACTCACAAGTTTTCTTCGTAAATTGAGGCAAGAGAGCTGACCCGCAAATAGGTATAGTGTAGACACTAGACAGCCTATCTTATGTAAAACTTTACTTAAATGTAAGATACTAGACATAAGATATTTGCTCATTGGACCGAATTGATTAATCGTTTTAATTTGAGAAAATTAGACTGGGAAACATCAATCATGCAATTATTGTTTAGAATTTACATGACCATGGCACCATTCAAGGGAGAAAAAAAAAAAAACAAAAGTTTCGATTAAAGAGAAACTTTAGATAATGGACACATACTTTAGTTGGGGAGAACAAAGCAAGTTGAAGAAAAGGAGAAAATCAATCCAACAAACAGAAAAAGACATAGCTGAATAGTATATAATGTTACATTACACAAGCCCCAATTAATCATGTACGGAGACTAGAAATTTTCTTGGACTCTGTTCTTTTCTTTCTTTTTCCTGGAAAAGTAGAACCTTATCCATGATCCTCTATCTTTTACAAAATGATTAAACAAGAAGCACACGCATATACTCCAAAGATATTAAAAAAAAAAAAAAAAAAAGTTTGAATCTTTCTCAAAGTTTTTGTACTGAGTGTGATTCAAAATTTTTGATAGTCTATGATCCTTGCAAAACCAATGAATCCTTCTTAAGGGAAGATAACCAAAAATTTATACAAAAATATAATCACTCAGCAAACTCCAAAAAGAACTGCGCACGAAAATTGCAGAAAGGAATATATCTAATAATAAAATATCTGTGCATTCAACATCCAATCAACCTCTAGCCATGCCCATGATAACATTTTAAAGAAACACATTTCTTCTAAGAATCTGCACCTGGTTTGTTATAGCATCAAAATTCAACAGATATCTGATTTATTTTCTTCAGGACCGACCCGGCGGTTGCCTAGCCTGGGATGCTCTCCTGAATATAGAAGAATATAGAAATATGAGAGAGAGAAAAAAATCTTAAATGATGATACAGTAACTTGTATATGTTAAACTGCTATTCTGGCACTCCTTAGATTGCCACCTGAGAAAATTACGAAGGCAAAAAGCACACATGTTCCAGCATTTTGTGGCAGAGTACAGAGTAGTTTTTTAACCTACAATTCTAAAGATTTTCACATTACTATATAGAATACTAATAACAGTTAATATTACAACTATTACCTAATTTATATACTGCAAATTGATCTCCCTAATCCCTTCCATGTTAAATAAAAATGTTCATTGGGTACTGTGAGAGGCATTTTATTCAATATTGAAACTAGAATAGCATAAAGGTTGCTAAAATTTATTGAAGTTTATATAGGAAAAGAAAGCAGCAAAATATATGTTCCCTCCACAAATATAAAGTGGTCCAGTTCTTCTCCCAATGTCTTTATTATTTGTTCCTCATAAAAATAAGAGAAAGATTGATATTTAAAGAAGCTTTTGTTAAAGAGCTAGCAATAGTATCATCAGCTTCCATGCATTTCAAACATTAGATTTTATCTCTCTTTTACATAACTGCAAATCATATTATTTTAAAAAGGATACATAAGTTGGCCTATGGGAGTCTCTAGTTCAAGTTCCGCCATCTACCAATATAATAAAAATTACGAGGAGGAGGAGAATTAACCCTTATTTTATACCTATGATATATATATTTCTTCCTTTTAATTGACTGTCACAGTGTCGCTAGTAATATAAACTCCACCACCCCCACCTCCCCAAAAAAAAAAAAAAAAAAGGAAAAAAGAGAGAATTTTTGTTATTCATATTTGTAATGTGTGGAGCAGTATAGTTTGTTACCAAGTCATAAATTGAGTGTGATACCGGGATCTGTTGTATTTTACAGTACAAATGTCATTATTCAATTGTTATGAATACAAAGTTTATGCATATGTTATAGTTCAAACTCTTTCAAATTGGCTTCAATAACAAGTATAATTAGGTAAAGTACCACACCTATCAGGTGAAAGGAATATATGTACCTGTTGTGAATGGGATCAGGTCCATTGGGCACTCTTCTCTTGCTCACATAATTGAGATCCAAATCCTTATGAATACTATGCTTTCCTTTTCCAATCAATTTCCAATGCTCGAAAGTTCCAGTTGATAGAACTGTAGTTCTTCTTGTCATTTTTGTTGCATGGTTAGCTAAAATTCCAACACATAAGAACCAAATAACCCCCACAAGTACACCAGCTCCGAATATAGCCCTCAAAACTCTATTGCCACTCCCCATGTTTTTATCCCCTCTACACACCTACTACTTTTCAACACAGAAGAAGTGCTCGCAATTGAAAATGTACACTAATAAAGAAATCAAGAAAACCATGTTGGTTTTGAGTGGAAAAATGGAGCTCTTAAGAGGCAGGCAGAAATGGATAGGAAAGGGAAGCAGAGCAGAGCAGAGCAAGACAAGAAATTCAGTTATAACTTGGCGGGTAAGGGGTGAGCAGTTCTATTTAAAAGTAGAAGACTGGAAACAAGACGCTGTGCATGTGTGTGTATATATAAGAGAGAGAGAGAGAGAGAGAAAGAGACTGTGTGAGAGAGATAGCAATAAATAGACTTGCTACAATTGTTTCTTCATGTGTTAAATGGGTCCAGGGGAGCTCCCACTCTTTGCTATGATATGTGCATTTTGTTCATGCAGCGACCAAAGGGGACCTCACTCTCCTCTAACTCTTATGTTCCCTTAGCAAATAAAAGATATAGGGTATTGTGCCCCTCCAGAACAATAAGGATGAAGTACCTATTATTTGTTCCAATCCAAGGCATGAACTTAATTATTTAACAAATGGCTGGGGCGCCTCTCTCTGTCTCTCAAGATGACTTATCAATATATCATTATACCAATAAATAAAGTGAACCAATAAATTACCATATACAGAAAAAAGCATCTTGTCAAAAGATGCATACACATGCAAATCATAATATGCGTGTGAGCAAGCAAGCGAGTGAATGAGAGAGAGAGAGATGTTTTGAGAAAGTGATAGGAGAGTCCATCAGTGAATCCTCCCTCCCACCTCCCCTAAAAGAGGAATAGACTCAAAAGAAAAGCCTATAAGTATTGCTTTTTCCAGAGCCTTGATTTTCTTACTAAAGAAGAATCTCCATCTAACCCTTCATTTTAAATTACCTATAAAGCACTAATATGGCACTTAGTTCTGAATTTCTGATCAATGTATAATGCATTTCCAAAAGGAGAAGAAAAACAAATAGAATAATTCAACATAAACAACAACTAAACCAACTCTTAATTCATCTTGCTTTTACATTTCTTTGAATTGAAAACCGAACTTTAGTGTTTTTGTTCTCTAGTTACCAGCCAATCTCATGAAAAATAGACCATTCATCACAAAACCACATGCTATGTCTACTCTTTAGAAAAAGACAACCTTATCACAGAACAAGTTTCCACCTTACGCAATGAATCTAGAAAAATTTGAAAGCCTCTTTATATAATAACAAGATTCATAATGGTAACTGGATCTTATCAAATCAATCTTCCAATTTGCAGTAGAACAGAAAAATAGAGTATGAATGTCACAAGAAAACTAACAAGCTGATGTTTGATAGTTGAAAACTTTCACATCAGGAGATCATAGGATTAACATAATGGGGAGAAAGCATATAGCATCGCTAATCCTAACCATAAAACAGACTACTACCCGTTCCATAATTGGCAATAGAACCTTAATTATTGAAAGGAGAAGGAAAGTTGAAGGAGATAACTCCTGCAAGTTCCTAGTGGTGGACCAAAGACATTATTAGATCCGAGAACACAATGCACATGCATAAAATTATCTACATAATGAGTGACCAAAACACTTGTTATGTGGTAAAGGAATAGCTACTTGACAAGGATAACACAATAGCGATAGTGATATTTTGGTGTGTCTACCCAAAAAACTGCTGTCTACCTGCCATAAAAAAAATAACATAGACATGGTAATTAATGCATATATTCTTGAATTTATAATTGCTGAATAAATCCAAAGCAATTCCATCAACACTTTTTTATTTTTTGTTTCTTCAAGTATGTCTTATCAACTTTGAGAACCTGATTTTCCAAAAAGTTTCCTTGTCACAGTATCCAGAGGGACAGGATCAAACACTATCATTTTAGAAGTATAACCGTTCTTTTTATATGCAAAAACATGATCTTTATTTCAGGATTCCATTTAAAGAATTGCATTTCAATGATTCTAGTGGAGCATCTCTTTCAATCATGAGGAGAATGTAAGGTCCACTAAAGGTTGCAACTCTTTCTTCACCTTCTGGTTTCTTGTATTCTACTCTATTATATCCCAACAATGAGTTTCTCTCTCTTTTTCCTTCAATAAATTTATTTATGGGTTCCAACTTACACAGTGATTAATAGTTCTTTAAGATCACTAAAGATCACTAAGGATATGGAGGGACAAAGAAAAAGAGAGCAAAAATCAACATCAAAGGTTAATGATAAAGAGGCTCCAAAGTGCGTCTCATAATAGTGAGGCAAACCAACAGCAATAAAAGAAATGTGCCAACAGCATTTAAAAATAAGTTTTGGCATTAGGATAATTAATCATTCATTCACTATTCAAACCAAATTTTGGAGAGAACAGAGCACCAATACTGAACAACCAAATATTTTGGAATAGAACCTACAAACCTAACCTAAAATAATGAGTTTCAATACTCCCATGAACAGCATAGGCTAGCTTAAATTTGAGACAATGAGTAGGTCATCCATAAGTCTTATTTGCTCAATAATATTACAAAAATGATTTCATCAGTTTTCCTTCGTTGATAAGTAATGAATAACACCTAAGAAAGGACGCAGAATCCTTAGCATGCATGCAGTACACAAGAGGACACCACTAAGAAGAATTGCTAAAATGATATAGGGGAGAAAAAGATTACCAAAGCCTACAACCTACAACATAAAGAAACTCCAAAAGTGCCTCAAGAAAGAGAGAGCCAGAAGACTACTCAAATTGCTCCATGCTGGCAAATGATCAACTATTTCTCTCTCTTCCTTGAACTACACATTATGCAAGGTGGAAGTATCCTCCACCTCATCTTATTGAAAAGTTATACTAATACACATATGTACCACACAGAGAATATCAAAATTAATCTACATTGAACCTAGTCCAAATTTACTTTACCATCCAAGCTTTAAGCACATATTTTGATGCCAGTTGTATAGCTGAATCCTTCTTGATCTTCCTGTTCATCACCAATCCTTTTTACCTTCTACAAAAATATAAAAGTGGAAGATTTTCTCCTATAAACTCAATATGATGCATGAGGCATGTACATGGATACATGACACAACATAACAAGACACGAGACAGTTGCGTTTTTTTTTTTTTTTTTTAATGTTTTCTAAGGTTAACTTTTTCCCTTCTTCTACTCTTTGCATTTGCTATTCTGCTTGAACTTTAAAAACAAACTTGATGAAGCATTTGCTTTATTTTACTAATATGTGTGAAAAAACATTTACTATAAAAGACAAACCCATGAACTATTTAATGTAAGTTCAAACATGCACAGAGACGGGCACACTTGTTCCGTTTTTCTTTTTTCAATTTTTTTGTGGGCACAATTTATAGTGTTCGGCATGTACTTGTCTAATGAGTGTTCAACACTGCATACCCTATTAGAGGCATGCAAGTGCTTCACAGACTCAAGGTATCAATTGAGATGGTCCTTCTTATCTGGGAAAATCAATATTCCCTTCTCTTTGTAGAACTCATGCTTCAGAGTTCAGACATTAACCTGAAATATGTCCCTTTCCAATTTAATGATAAGAATATATATATATATATATATAGTATTCTGTTGGTACTGGCGTCTGTTTTATGCTACAGAAATAAATAGATTGGAGATACAAGCTATCTAACATCATAAAGTACAACAGAGAAGATCAGTTGGGTGCCTTTGGCCACCTTTCTACTAGCAAATGTCCATCAAATATCACTTCACATGGAAGTATAAGGTGGTCATACCCTCTTCTATTAGCAGAAAATGAGTTCAGGATCAGTATTCAAAGAAACTAAGAATCAATATGCCGGCAGGTCAACAAATATGTCAAGTGCTTGAAATGTAAAGCTACTGATCATCAGGCCATAATGTTGGTTCTATTTTCAAGGTTTCTTATGAGGATGTCCTCAATCAATGATGGCATCTAAGTTTCTCTAGGAAGTCTGAACAAATTTCCTAAGAACCCAAATCGGGGATATATTATGGTCTTTAAGCCTTAGAAATGCTTTCAAAACCACCCCAATCATCTAGCTAAAGAAGGGAGAAAGCAAAGCGTCAGGGTTTCAACAAAGATTAAAGTAGGGTTGAACCAGAGTGAAATAAATATATTAAATATTGTATGCCACGAACAAAAAAGTTTAAAATAAGGCATATGACTAACAACATAAGAGCTTTTTTGGAGCTGGATAGAGGACTTGACAAAGAATATGCCAGTTCTAGAACCAAATCACTCCTGCTTGCAAAACTTGGCACTTATTTTACCCAGTTTATTAATTAAGAATCAAACTTCCTGCTTAATCAGTCTTTCATGGTTGTTTGCCTTCTCAGATATCAGTTGAAACCCAATCCAGTAACCAAGCCAGCTCCAAATTAATCTTCTTGAACCAGCCCGCATGGTCTGGTTTGACAATAATGAGTATATAGCAACAAAGCATTTCTGAAAATTTTTAAGTATGATAATAGACGAGAACTTTAAACACAGCCAAGTCAATATTGAAGTAGGACAAGAATAAATTGAGATATACATCATAAAAAGATTGCCTGATGCATCAAAAAAATTGCAAGTGTAGGTGTACTGCATTTATAAGCTACAATTAGCAAGAGAAGCAAATAGACAATGAATGCCAATACTCATATGACTTCAATGACAGTGATAAAATATAAATTGGAAAGATCTATTTATTAAATATAGTATTAGTTTAGGTCCTTACAATTATGAAAAATCAGCATGATACACCAGGGCTTTGTCTCAATATTATCAAGAAAATTAGGCAGCCCAGGGAATATTAAGAAACCAAGGAAAAAACAAACCTGTGAAATAGAACAGAAAGCAACTTTAGAAACTGCAACTAAAAGAAGTCAAAATTATGCCACATAACAGAGAGTTACCTAAAAATCCAATAGAGCCGGTTT
Source organism: Vernicia montana (assembly GCA_949750685.1). Lineage (NCBI taxonomy): Eukaryota > Viridiplantae > Streptophyta > Magnoliopsida > Malpighiales > Euphorbiaceae > Vernicia > Vernicia montana. The sequence goes on from CATKHJ010456607.1 coordinate 13,922, forward strand.
CATGTGGTTTGACATTGAAAAGGATGAATACTGCAATATCTATTGACAGCATATGCAGATGTGAATATGCAAAACCATTTTAAGAATGGGTTGCACTATTCACCTTCAGCTTGAAGACTTTTAGTCAAACTTCTGCTACTGTTCAAAGTGGCTTTTCTGTCCCTCTTCTTCTGGGCCCACGTGGGTCCATAAATTGCTAAATGTGTCCTACCAAATCTTCGATCAGCAATCTGCTCTTTCATCATAACAATAATTAACAAAACCATTAGCAATGTTAATATCATACCATGCAAATATATGCAGAATCCAATTTTTGCCACCCTAAGCACCATTTAATCAGATTGACAACTAATTTGCTCACTCAGGGAATTACAAGCTAAAGGTGATCTAAATAATTAAAATGTGACACTCAGTATCTTGATTTCAGATCTAATATTCATTCAAAAGATTTCAAAGTAATATGCTTAACAAAGCATGGAGTAATAGTATTTGGAAGGGGTGAGACATTATCCCTGGTCCTTAACAATGGCAATGAGGAATAAGAAAAAGAAATTAAGGGGAGGCCAGGATTTGAGGCTGTTTAACCTAATAAAAAATACTTATTAAGTTTAATGCATGAAGACATATGGTTGTGAGACATACCTTTACAAGGCATCCACATGAATCAAGCATGTCAGTTCTTAGAGGATACTCCACCACCTAAAGCACGAACTTTCAGAAGACTGAAAACTAATCAAGTTACAAAAGCAAAAAAGAAACAGACATTGTTGTCACTTACAATAAATGTATCTTCTCCAACTATAGCTGATTTTGCAATTTGATCCATCAGTATCCCATAGTCAACTTGCATATAGGGAGGTGTGACACTAATGAAATCAAATGTTCTATGCCTTCCTACAAACAACATATTTGTTATTCATAACAATGGTATATAGTTAGGTCATCAATTCTTCTACTCAAGATTAACTGATACTTGTCAACTTTCAACAGCACATGGGTGAAAAATTTATAAGTATACAGCATTCTAAGAGGTGAGAGAGATTCTATTAATCCAAATGAATTATAGATCTAAAGTAATATTACTATTAACATGCAGCCCATGTGTTATAAGAAATCATTATTTAAATCGACACTCTTTGTAGAATTTTTGTACCAGACAAAAGAAAACAACCTGGACAATTCCAGAGGAGGCTCAATGATCTTGTACAATAATCACAGTATAACTACATGTGTGCATGCCTATGTGTGTTTAATACAGAGAGATAGAGAAATGGCACATACCTACAAATTGCTCTGCCCGTTCTAAAAAGTTTTCAACACTAACTGTATGTATAACTGAAACATCAAGAAAGCCAGTTGACTCCAAGTTTGGTTGTAGAACATTTGAAACAACCCAAGGATCCATCTCAACAAAATGAGCCTGGGAATTGACAAAAGCATAGAACAGCAATATCAAATGAAATATACAGAACACAAATGCAAGAGTATAATGGTGACGAATTGAAAATCTTATCAGAGACTAGAATATTAAATCTAAACTGTGAAAAATTACTGCACACTTCATATTATATCAAGAGATATATGAAAATTAGTAATAACACCTCAGAACATCCTCGGCTGATAGCTTCAATACCAACAGATCCTGTGCCACTGTACAAGTCCAACCAGCAACCCGGCCTTAAGGATGCAGGACAACCACCAGCTGCCTGTCGAAAGCAAGGTAAATTATTGTTAGCAATATACTACTCAATAAAAAGAGAGAGAAATAGAGAAAGAAGAAGAAGAAATACTGAGGGTAAAATTTCCACAACTAATTGACAACCAATATCAGACACCAATACAGAAAGGCAGCAATTAGGCATAACTGCTACCTGCAAGATATCGAAAGCAGAACCTTTTACAACTTCCATCATTGGCCGCACATCCATGCCCTTTGGTGAAAGCAACTTCTTTCTTTTAGCCTTTCCTCCAAGCACCTAAATTGCCAACATTTTGGTCTGTATAACTATGTATTGAACTTTTGATACAAAGAAAAACCACATTACATTATGATAAAGCTAAATGATTTATCACCCTATTATGGTTTAAAGACCTGATAACATCCTCAAGGAGTCCATTACCATGAATAAGGCCACCATGGCACATGGCAGCAATTGTATTTGAAGATAACAAAAAATTAAAAATGATGAAAAGCATAACCCACATGCTACTTAAAGGTGCAACCAATTCAGTTCCATCAGGCTTCAAAACATGCCCCAATTTAATCTCTCCCGTCTCCATCAATCTATCATTAATGAAGATAAGCCCCAACTAATTGTGCACGCTTCAATCAACTTCAAAAGCTTTTCAACATATCAAAGAACATATTTCCCGTTTTGCTCTAAAATTTAGCTTCAATCATTCTCCTAATATATGCACAAACAAAAGGAATCATAAAGTGGCCTAGCATTTTACAAAATCACCATTGGAGCCAAAAACAAGTGCCAAATAATTCTCATTTTAGTCCAAATTAAAATATCATAACAATAAAGCCAAGCAAAACTCATGCAAAACGCATACCTGAAGCAACTTATGCGTGGTCCTCTGTGGCTTAGCATCCTCTTCAGGGACTTGTTTCCCTCTTCTTGTCTGTTGCCCTTCCTTTTTCCTTCTTGACTATAAGAAGACCAATTCAAAACCCAAAAATTATAAAAGTCAAAACCAAGCACAAACAAAAGCTTACTTCAATTATCAAAAAACAAACCAAAAACAAATTACAAAATCTCAAGCCTCTCAATCATTCACAATTCCTAATCATTTTTTTTTTCTTTCTTTCCTCAATTTTCTCAGCAAACAAACACAAAATTAGAGAAAAAGAAAACCTTGGGAGAGGGTTCAGATAAGAACTCTTTAGGATCGAGACCATATCGTTCAAATAAAGCTTTTTTGTCTCCACTTATCAATCCACCACCTGATTCTGTTAATATCACGAAAATTCATGCTCTAACTAAAATACCCATTTTTATTTTATTAAAAAAAAGTGAAATTAAAGTGAAGAAATGTGAACTTACTCTGAGAGCAGACGATAATGGTTGATGGGCGATTGGTGGAATTGGAGTTGGAGGAGACATTGAAGAGAGGAAGAAGAATGGAAGACGAAGAAGGAAGGCTGGAGTTGACGTTGATGCGTAGTGGAGAGCAAATTGGAGACGCTGAAATTGCCATTGCTAAAGCTCGAAGCTTTTAGTTATAGCTGGAAGTGGAACTTGAAAGTGAGTTACTGTTTAGCTCGAGTCTTGAGACTTGAGAGGAGGGGTTTGCGATAAAACCGTTGAAATAGAGGAGTCTTAATAAATTGACCCTATATTTTGTACATTCTTACAATTATATCTCTTTTTTTTTTCTTTTTCAATTTCACTCCAATTTAAAATTTAATTGTAAGTTTATTCTATAATTAAATTAATAATAATAATTTCATTTTAATTTGAGAGGTAAAAATAAAATTGATTTTAAAAGTTATTAGTATGTGAAATATAAAAATTCAATTGCTCTCAAAAGAACACTTAATTGATTCAAATTGCATTTTATGAGATCAAAATTTATATATACTATTTTGTTTATAACCTAAGTTTATGAAGAAATACTTTAGTACTCATTAATAGTTTTTTTTTATAAATAATGAGGTGCTTGATATGTTTTGTTTGATTAATTTAGCAATTTCAATATCTCAATTTTATTTTGTATTAATTAAATATTTAAATGAATAATTTTTTCGATTGAGTTCATTGGACTATAATTTTTATAAGAAAATTAAAATAAGTCATTTTACTCAATAAATGATATTGCAACATCCATTTATGAATGACAATGGGGCGGGGGCTGGTTTTAGATTCTTATTCTTGCTCCATGAACAGATGGGGATTTTCATTTTTTTTTTAATTTTATTAATATTAAAACTTCATAATTTATATATTTTAATAAAAATAATATATATATTTATGTTAAGTTTTATATATTATTAATTAATATTTAAATAATAATAATATAATTAAATATTCAATAATAATATATTCAATAATTTTTTATATATATTATAATAAAAA